>JABSTQ010011325.1:600000-839351 GCA_013358835.2 Ixodes persulcatus | reverse complement strand
CTCTCTCTGCTCTATATATTATATATATATATATATATATATATATATATATATATATATATATATATATATATATTTCCTTTTGTCGTTCGTTTGAAACGTTTGGTAGATAAGCCGAAATAGATATCTGTGTTGTCCTAAAAATTTTGAAGGGAAATTGAAAGGCTGTTGCTATGTTTAGGCATTTCAGTGCAACGCTTCCTTCAGTTCAACATGTGTGGCTTATTTTCATGTATATTAAGTTAAAAAAAGTAGGTTACTTCACTTAAAAAAAACGCTCATCTATAAAAATAAAGGGCCTGTCTGCTGAAAAAAAGTAAAGTTAGCTTTGATGCGTAAATTAGTATGTATATACTAAAAAGAAGAAAAAAAACTAGTACAATTTTTGCTAGATATCTAGTCTGAATACAGAAAGGGAAACGAAAATGGGATATATTTTGATGTCAAATTGAATGTGAATATATTTATAATCGCATAAAGGATCAGTATTAAATTCCACCAGAAACCCACAGTCTGAATGCACTAAGTGAAACAAAAATGGGGTATATCAATGACAAATTAAATGTGTGTGAACGATAAATTGCAGGAATTGAGCACATTCATTTTGAGGAACATGCAATGAGCATTAATGAGCAGAACCAAATAACAGAAATAAGTCACTGATGCACAAAACCTCTCTCTAGACACTTCATTCAAAGTTTTTTTTTCTTAATATCTGAAGAACAATCATGTTCATTTCAGAGGGCAATTGCCTTTACTGTTCAAATGCTGGCCGATTTTCTCTCCACTCAGATCATTCAGAGTACTGTATATACATAGCCTAACATACCTCATGTCTTAGCGTGTTAAAACAGATAAAATGCACTTCTAGAATGAAGTAACAGATTTTTTAACCCTCTGTAGAAAACAAATAACAACATTAATTCAAAATTGTTTTTAGACAGTAAGCATTGATCGAGTTAGTTACTCAAGTTCTGCAAACCTGTTCTACAACAATTTAGATAAGATGCTTTGGCAATCTTGTATTGCAACCTATCTCCTTCACCAAATCTTCAGGAAGGCCACTCAATCTGCACATTTTTGGTACAGAAGTGCTACATACGTGCCTTCCAAAGTTTGAGATTGCAGATCTCCCTAAAGTTGGCTTCACCTTTATTAAAAACTACCCCTTTCCCAGAACTTCAGCTTCTCTGCAGTGTTTTCAATGGCGCTGAGCAGGAGCAAATTCTGCACATTGGTCCTATTATGTACTATCATGCACATTGGTGCTCATAAGCTCCTATCCCCAGAGTTCTTCACCCATGGTGGCTTCAACTCAGTCATATAATTCAGCCTCTTTTTCCAGATTGGAGCTTCTCTGCAGTATTTTGTAAATGAGATTTCTAGTTTCAGCAGAGTGAATATGACATCTTTGGCACAAAAAATACCTTAAAAAAAATCACTGCTTAACATTTAGGTCACGACACACGTTTTGAGTATTGTGACACATGGTTCTATTTTAGAATAATGTACCAAAATAGAAGCATGTTTTGCAATCGCTCCCCACTCAAAATGAGTCTCATGATGTAAATAGGGTGCTAATAATTTTTGGGGAGGGGAGAGTTAATCTTTTAATATATGTGTCCTATCCAAGCACTTAACAAAAAAGATTTTGGGAGTTCAGTGTCCCTTTAATTAATAAGTCCTTCCGTTCATTATGCAAACATCATCACATGCTACATGCTGTGGGGTTTAGCATATATATATATATATGTTCCATATTGTGCATCGTGTTTAAAGTGACATGTTAAGGCAGTGTTTTTCTTAGTCTTTAACTTAGAGAAGATAAAAAGATATAACAATTTTCCTTAAGAACATCACTAATCTAATGTCTGTCATCTTCAATGTTTTCCAGGTCTATGATGCCCAGCTTGATGCGTACCTTGACTGGGATAAGGACACTGTTATTTGCGAAAGATCAAAAATTAAAGTAATTCAGTTAGAAAACAACCCCAATGAAGCCTCACTATCGTGCCAGCCAAGCACTAGTGCGACCAGTGTGGACAAGTAAGACTTCAATTATAGCTGTTGAGAGCTGCACATCTTATTGGGATCTTACATTTGCAGTCCCGAGATGTCACCTATGTTGTCAGCACAACAGGAACTGAAGAAGCTTGATCCGACAACATATGTGTTTCCAAAAGCACCAGCAGATATAGCCATCCGGCTCAGCACACTCGGTGAAAAGTCACTGGTACCCACGGGCCTCAGGAACAGAATAATTGAGCGGCTGTGTCACGACCTCTTCCGCTATACACTGTAAGTGCCCTGTCCTTGCCAGAAGTTTGATAAGAGAGCAAGTCGATGAATATTAGGAGAATTAACAGACAGATGCTATTTTAATTAGTGCAAAATTTAGGTACAAGATGAGAAAAACTCAAGACCATGGACCACATCTGGCTTCCGAAGAAATTTTCTGAGGCTCCTTACTGTCTAGCTTTTGGTTATCCGCAGCCTTGCCTTGCATATGCTTGCTATCAATTGACATGCATGCCAGTGAACATTGTAGTTTCAATTGCACTTTTTTGGTATGCCTTTAGCTTAATGTCTCAACCCAAGTAGGCTTGCTCTCTTAAATGTTGGTTTGGGATGTGAAAATAGTGTAGATAAAGAAAGGTTTATAAAAACTGCTGAGCGTTTTTGCAAAGTCTTTCGAAACCCAGAATGTTAACACATTTTCTGAAAGATCACTGTGTTTCTTTTGCCATTGTTGTTCTCGCAGACGAATATTGTGAAGTCGCTGATGATGCCAATCTGAGTGATTGCCTCCCTAACCCAAAACATTGAAGGTTGTTTCCACTTATCACATTAGTCGAGCAAAGCAGTACTACTACCATTTTGATAGTTGACTATGTTTCCAGTAATAGGATGTTAATGTTTCACAAATCTGAAGATTTGCCACAAAACGTATGAGACAAGCTTTTAATGAGGAGCGCAAGTTCGTCTTCTCTTGCGCAGGGGTTACAGTGATGCCAGAACGCCAAGCTCTTATTGGCTGATTGAAAAAAATAATGGGTAGACCTCAAGGCATCTAGCATTGAGGTCTACCCACTATCCTTCCATCAAAGCCAATCAAAACTCTGCATCACTCTGACGTCACCGCAACCCCTGTGCAAGAAGCAGACGACTTGCTCTCCGCATGTACAATCCTTGAAAGCTTTGCAGATGCTAATTTGGGCCTGCGGAGCACCACGGTTTGCACCCTTCCTTTAATTACTAAAGAAATGTGGAGACATGAGGAAAAAAAGGGGGACAGGACAACAACGTTTCAGATATTGTTGTCCTGTCCCCCTTTTTTCCCCCGTGACACCGGTAATTATGCACCACCAGCTCGTCTGCGCCTCATATTTTGTTTCACCCTTCCTTTCCTGGTTTATGCAATAGCCACTTGAAGGTGTTTTTTTTTTAAACCGTCTGCCTCTGCTGGAGATTGTTTTAAGTACTTTAGTTTCAATCACTGTCAGAAAAAAATATAAAGATATCTGCTTTATTACTTTCGTGAAAACCTATGCAAAATCAAATAAATACCATAGAATATGAAGCATGTGCCCATGTCACAGGTGCCCACCCACTACTTTTGAAATGTTTGAAAACTGAGTAAAGGACATATCAAGCGACCTCCCCAGACTTCTGAACCCACCTAGCTGAGGTGTTTCACCCTCGTCAGCCGCTTCTCCACGCACAACGGTGCAGAGTGGTGAAGCCTGCCCTATCAAGTATCCCTTCTGCATTTTGCCACTCAGACCTAACAAGCACTCTTCCCTCAGGTTTTCAAGCTTATATATACAAATCGCAGGTGGGCACTTGCTCGGTACTTTATAATGCTCCAAAGTTACAAACATGAAAAGCACAGGTGCTCATAGAAAATTAAAATTCTCTTAAGGTACTACATTGTCCTTTTATGAACAACCTGAGACATGTTCTGTTAGACTTTAATTTTACTCAAGTTTATTTGAAATACAATTCTCGCTTTGGAACGTTACTTCTTCAGTTCATAGTGCAATCTCGCTTTTTTTAGTTATCCCCAGCGCCTGTACGTTGAAGCGGCCAGGCAGCTTGTGATACAACATCGTGTACTGCGTGACAGAGTGGGCAACGGCTATGTAAGTTACTTTATATTCCAAAAAAAAAACTGCCCCACAACTTTGTTTTGGTGCCATTTTATGCAGGACTCCTGGCACCGAGCACTGCGCTTTAAGGTCAAGTTTGAGCGTAGCAAGATCGAAGATGTGGGTGTTGTTCAAGAGAACCGAAAAAAAATATGGAAGGAAGCACGCAGAGTCTGACACATGCAACGATGACAACAACAATTGTGCGAAAAGGATCAGTCGCAGGGTGAATGATTTTTTATTTATTTATTTAGTTTCTCTTAATGAAAAAATATTAGTTGCAGCAAAGCTCATGCTCTGCTGATTCTCTCCCACTTGAGAGAAAGGACGCTCTTTACGTGACTGATAGCAGAGTCCAGAGAGCAACCTTCTGCTCCATGCATAGCACACCTGCCGAGGCATAAGACGTACCATAGATCAATACAGACCAACTCCTGGCTGTAGAAACGTTCTTAAGAAATTCTACCTTTTTTCCCTCTGAACTAAGTAACATGTATAAACGCAATTCCACTTATAACGATAATAAGAAAACCCGAAAACTCAGTCGTTATAACTGATTATCGTTGTATCTGGACTAGAAACTGATCGTCTACTGACTCTACTCTAGAAACTCTAGAAACTGATTGTTATAAGCAGTATATCAGTTATAAATAAATTGAACTGTAATACTTGAGAGAACAAATTGTAAACGACTTCCTCATTAAAATCAGTTGAACTCATATTGTATGTCTCTTTAGTTTGGCTTGCCTCAAAAGAGAAGCAAGAAAATAGTCCTTTCAACGTAAGCTTTTTGCAGGAGCATTGGGTGTGGTGTGAATCATATGTGCTGAATTTGGAAGTGCTATGTAAACTCGGACTCCACCTTTAAACTTCTATGTTAACAATATTCTGCAAAACGTTCCCCTTTCCAGCCAGGAAATCTGGCAGCCATGGTTGAAGATGAATTGAGCATCACAGCACACATTGACTCCATGCAGAAAGAGATGGCAAAAGCCAGTCCTGACACTGGGAAAGTCAGGGACTCGATGGAACGAACATTTGATGCTCGTCGGAAGTGGATTGCCGGAGAGTGCCCCTCAGCAGCAGATATTTTTGAGACATATCCTGCACTGGGGGTGGTGGAGGAAGTAAGTGAAGAGCACTGCAGAGCTAGACATTTTAGAATCGTAGCAAGAGGTTTTGTTTGCTTACATTATGTTCGCACTGGAAAAAATTAGAAGTGGGCTCCGTAGCACTTGTCCGAATCTATCGAGATTGTACGGAGGGTCCTAGTTCATTCCTTTTTCGACCTGGTATGAACTTCGTCTTTATTGTGGCTGGTGGTCAACAGGCACTTTCCTCCTAGAGAGGAGATCTAAGAGATGAGTGATTAAGTTATGAAGTCTTGTTTGAAGTATACACAATGCACTAGGGTTGGGCTTATTGTGGAGTGCTTTTGGCGCTGCTCAAGATGTGCTGGCTTGATTCTGCCAAATGAAATGGTATCCTCATGCCCTTTGATGAGCAGTATGAAGAATCTGTCGCATCAGTTTAAAACTTTGAAGGGTCCTTCATATGAATTTAGCAACGGTGTTTTCACAGCATTTGTACGGATGAAGATATATATATATAGCATGGCACTTCTGGGCTGAGGAACAACACCATGTGCAAGTTGCAGTGCTGTGTGGGCATAGGTTGCAGTTTCTTAAATGAGGAACATAGCCAGTTTTTGAAATTTTCAACATTAGTGATATTGGTGTGGGTGGTAGATGTTAAAACTTGCCCGGGCATGTAAAGGGGCATACCATAGCACCGTTTCTGCTGTGCGTTGTCCCAGGTGTCAATGTTCCCAGCATGACAAATGGTATATGTCTTCATTTATGGTGTGACCGTACCTTTCAGCTTCAAACTTTGCCTTCAGCTGTCTGTTTAATCGTTTCACCATTCCATGGTGGGTGGGGCGATAGCACATTGTGGTATATACCTTGTACCCGGGAGATGAGAAAGTTTCTGTAAGTGACTCAAATTGTCTTCCTCAATTTGTTGTGGAGGTGGTTAGTACTCCCAAGCAGCTATAAATAACCAACATGTTGCTGACTTCTGCTGTTATGGACTTGATATGTCCTTTGGCCACCGACTGATGCAGTCAATGCAGGTAAAAATGTATGATTTGTCAGCTGGTGGAAGCGGTCATAGAGTGTATCTTGGTGAACTGCCAATCAGGAGGTGAAAATTTGCCCAGTTGCATAGTCATGTGTCAACTTTTCGCATACTGGCATTGCAGACGTGCACATGACCATCTGGGAATGTCGTCATTTATTTAATTTGGGCCAGATAAATCGAGTAGTGCAGGCATTGAGCGGCTCAAGTTTCAGGGTGTAAGAGAATGCAGTGCTTCAAAACTGTTTTTTGGAACTCGTCAGGAACATTTGGCTTAGGTTATTCGTCGACGTGGTTGTTCAGAAACACTTTGCGACTAATCCCTATATTTTAAGGTTAGCAAAGAGCTCACGCAGGTGGTGTGCGTCGTCTTCCTGGTTGTCACTTAAAACAAAGATATCGTCCATGTAAACAAAGATGAATTCACCTTCACATGAACTGCAGCTGTTTGTCTGAATCTTTCGAGCTCAAACAGGGGGTTTCATTGTTTTTTTTCTCGAACTGGTATGCACTTCGTTTTCATCGTGGTTGGTAGTCGCTATGGTTTTGATGTGATTTTAACAATGATGGTGGGGAGTTGAGTTTGCGGTTAAAGGGATGCTGAACCAAAATTTATAGCTCACAAAACAAGGCTGGAGCGATAGACGGGACGCTGCAAAACCCCAAAACATGACTCGTACAGCGATATCTCTAACGAATGGCCGTAATTTTTGGAAAAGAAGTGGACGATTGAACACGGCCGACGAGGCCAACGAGACGTGTCGCATCACGATTCCCATTCCCTCTCTTCTTCAATTCGTCCCCTCGAGCAGGTGAACCTAAGCGAGGAGGAGAGAAACGAGGCCGCTTCTTCTCGTTCTCAACTGTTCCAGGAGAACCATGACGTCACTTTCCTCGCCTGATTGCGCCCTTCTTTTCCAAAAATATGGCCATCCGTTTGAGATATCGATGTACGAGTGATGTTTTGGAGTTCGTAGCGTCCCGTTCGATGCTTCTGCGGCCTTACTTTGCGAAATCCAAATTTTGGTTCAGCACCCCTTTAAACTTGGTTTATGAGAAGGAAAGAAAAGCGTTAGGTCAAGACCAACACAAGGCACCTTCTGCTGTTGCTAAGGGGAGTCTATGGATGTTCATAAGAGGTGGGGGGGACGCTCTGCCGGGCCCCGTTCGCAGAAACAGGATGTCGGGTATAGCGCTCAGTGTGTTGGTGTACATAGCACATAAGTATGCAGCACTCCTCCACCCTTAGCTCACATCTGTTTGGGACTCGCAATGGCTCCTAACTAGGACGAGTTGACCTTCTTGGCATGGGCAAGTTCTTCGTCTTGGGAAGGCCGATATTGTCCATCTAGTATGTATCGTCCTCGGAAGTTGGTGTTTCCATTTGAGGGGTCTGCAGCCGGATCAGGCCGATGTGTCGGACAACATCGCCGTCTGCTGTAGTGTTGACAGCCATTCGTGTTTCCCTTGTTTCCTTTACCACTACAGAAATGCAACAGGAACCCAATCCGTAGTCGCAAGTAAACACGGTTCTTCCTCGTTGAAGTCCTTCGTCAGTTGCGGGCTGAGATTAATGTTCTTCCTTTTTCTCCAGCCCTGCTGGAGGAAGAAAGAAATGAGGTTCAATCTCGAACGTTGATGACGTCCCATCTGGGGCTTTTTCCAACCTGCTGTTAGGTGTTCGCCAGTACTAAAGCGACCAGCGGCCATCTAGCTTTCCTTTGTAGGCCTTTGCCAGGAATCTTTTTTCAGCGCCAACTTCACCGTTCGCACTGCCCGCTCGGCAATTCCATTTAACTGTGGGTGATAGGAACATGTCGCACACCACTGTGGGACGTGAAGTCTTTTGAAGGGTTGCCCTGCGGTGACGGGAGTCCCATTGTCCGAAACGATGCAGTGTGGTATTCTGAAACGATCAAAGTCCTATCATTACCTCTACGGTCTTTTCTTATGTATCCTTTACCACAACCACCTCGATCCACGTAGAGAAGCTGTTTACCACAATTAGCAGCATTTGTCCATAGACTGACCCTGCATAGTCGATATGGCCAGATGATTGATCAGGAAATGGTTACTGCTGGCCATGACAGTGGAATAGTGTCGTGTTCGAGTCAATCGCAAAGAAGTTCTTCACCTGACACGAGGTGCAGTCCAAGAGCCCGTAGTTAGGGTACGAAGCTTTTCTGTCGAGATCATAGAGTCAACATAATAATCTATTATGTTGACTCTATAACGCGGACATCGTTTTTTTTTTTCCAGTTGGCGGTTTTGATGAGCCCGTATCGCTGACGACTCCTTAATATGCAGAGTGAAGGAGTAAAACATCGCCATTAAGTTCTGTATCTTGTTATTGTCTTGTTTACTTTGCAGAAAAGCACCTGAATCGCGCTTTGACAAAATAAAATAAAATTGAGAAGCGCTCGAGCCATTTCAACTCGTTGAGGTAAAACGAACAGGCCTGAACTAGCCTATTCCAACATGCTTCCACTATTAAGCCAATGGTATTGTCAGACTAACACACACTGACCATTATATGCCACTGTGTTCTTGAAATGACGATGAGCCAATGGTACTAACAGGACAACAGTAACCATTATAAGCTCGTGTTTATCCAACGTTGGCAAGCCAGTGCTAGATACAAGCCAACAGTGTCCATTTTATGCCAGTCCCCATCAAATATTGGAATGCCAACGGCACGGACAGGCCAACGTTGACCATTTTATTCCAGTGTTCATCCAATGTTAGCAAGCCAAGTGTACTCAAAGCCAACATTGTCCGGTTTACGCCAGTATTCATCCACTATTAACAAACCAATGGAACTGACAGGCCAAGATTGCCCATTTTATACCAGTGTTCATCCAATATTCGCAAGCCAATGAAACTGACAGGCCAACATTCCCTATTTTATGCCAGTGTTCATCCAATATTCGCAAGCCAATGGAACTGTCAGGCCAACATTGCCCATTTTATGCCAATGTGCTTCCAATATTGGTTGGTCATTGGAGAAGCTGGGCCATCACTGAAGAGTCTATATAATGACATAGACAATATTGAGAGCAGATTGACTAAAGTGGACCATCATTGAACCTTTTTTTTGCCAATGCTCTTCCAATATTGGCCCAACACCTTGTGCTGCCTGGGTTGGCACTTATGCAGTACTATAAAAATAATCAACATATTATACAGTTTACAGCATCAACGAAAAAAATAAATAAAGAATAAAGAGACGCAACAATAGACGAAGTCAAATTACGTCATAACTTCGCAAACGAAGGATATCTGGAAAAGCATTAACAAGAAAAAGCAAGATCGCGTACATACACAACTCTCAAGGTTTAATATTATTACGCAGCATTGTTTACATAATGAATGTCGACTAGGGGCTGAAATAACAATGAAATGCTTTAGAATAAAATAGAACAGTTTATTTCACACATAAATGCCTGATACATGTGTCTGAGGGCCTGCAGCAAAAGAGGGCAAAAAGACCTCTAACGTGCCCCCCCCCCCCCCCCCCCCCCCTATAGCAATCAACAGAAACACCCTACAATAATCAAGCAACAAAGTTCAAATAAACATATACATCTATGAATCATTCCGATCAATATCATCCCTATAAAAATATAAACATAAGCAATGCGTCAAAAAAACAAACAAACAATACGTAGTAACAAAAAACAAAAAAAATCATGAAACAAAAACAAGAGAAAACTGCATTAATTGACATTAACATCGTCATTCTCAACAATATCATCCAATGCACGTCTGAAATTAACATATCACAAGACTTCATAACATCATGAAAGGAAGGCACTATATTTCCAATAAGCACAAATAAAAGTTACATTCTCTTACAATAATCTAAGCTAGGCTATCAACATTAAGGAAATATGTTTCGACTTTTTCCTGAACGTGTGGATTGTTCTACAGTGCAGTGCTATTTGTACAACGCTTGGTGTTTATATAGCATCTTAGGAATTTGGTAATCTAGTTTTTGAGATCCATAGTTTTTTCTAACGATAAGTATCAAAGAAATATGTCTCATCATGCTTGATCTGATCAAAAATGATGATCGCCAGTTTATGTGAGAGGACATGTTCTATTGGTAATACCTTGTATTTTTAGAATAAGGGTGCTGTGCTATGTGATACGTAACACAGCACCCTCATCCGTGATAACCATGCAAGAGAACGCAAGATTGAGAAGAAGAACTGAAATTCAGGACGTCTCCAAGGAGAGTCGAGCCCAGGACTTCAACGCTCTGAGCCCGACGGTGTACCACGTGCGAAGCGATAGTTATTTGGTCGAGGGCGGGAAGCGTTTGGACAAGCGCGTGACCATATCTTATGACCATATTAACTTGACGTCACCGAAAACGTTAAAAGAAGTCGGGCGTGAGTGGGGCAGCGAGCGAAACAAACGCCTTCTGTGTATACTGACTTTATCCTAGCATCGATTGAAACCAAAAAAATAAGATGTTGTAAACAGTGGAGTGGAATAATCCATATACCCGGCATATCATGCGCTCTAATTTAAAAATTGGCAAGCAGCTTTATTGTAGCCATGTAATTTTAGCAGTAGTAATGATTTTAATATTAACGGCTATCATTTTTGTATACGAGACTATTTAATATTCCTCGGAAACTATAATTTTATTGTAAATGTGCAACATATTGCATTATCCAAAAAAAAAAAGAGAAACACTCAATTAGCTCAAGAAGTTGTCCAATGTTGGCAGCAGAAAGTAGAGTCAAGAAGTTTTCGTTATCTTATAAGTGTACTGAAATATTGTGCCCGACAAACTAAATCGCCAGACACGCTACTGAAAACCTGTAACTTATGACATCTACACTTACTTCCTTAAAACAACAACAACAATTGATTACAGTAACCAGTTACAGCCTCCTAAGAGTAACTAAATAATTACTGGAAAGTACCCAATTACGTTTCACGTTGCTGTTTTTCAACATTATATCGAGATTAATACTATGATGATGACAATAAGAAACTGGCTATTTTGCTTTGAAAAACCCGCGTAGCGCCTCTAGCCGAAGAGCCGGCGTCCAACCATGAGCAGCAGTCTTCTCACATGCGTAGCGTTGGCGGCGGAAGCACGCACGGACGGGACTTTGGCCATTGAGGATGACGTTGTTTGAGCGCTGGGGCAGACTTGCAAAAGCTGATCTGGTTTTTATCCGCTTCTAATACCTCACGGGAAATCAATTTAAAATCTTCAATCAATCACAAAGCAGGTCGGCTTTCGACGAGACTCCCTTGCCGACTTCTGGAAGGTGAGACCACTGTACTTCTCAAAACATTGCACGAAGCAATGCTAGTGGAAATTAATCTACCACGAATCCGCTGAGTTCATGGCGTAGAATAAAAATCAAGATACAGTTTAAACATTGATTTATATCGCACGAACTTCACTATGATGATATTATCGCAAAAACACAATTAAAATAAATATTTTTTCACGAATTTAGGTAATTTTCAAAATACGCATATATTTTTTTTTTTTTTGCCATTTCATGCTTTTCATGTGGATTTATTTAGTAATATAAAACATGTACCAGAAAAATGCAGAGCAGGCTGGACACGTGCAAAATACGGTGCTCTTCTAAGCTAATCGGAGAGGTGAGCTGACCTTGTCGTCTATTACGTGGTATCTTACTGAAAGTTATGAAACGAAATCAAAACTTGCATTGGCCAGTACGGGCATTTTGTCTTACTCGAGCTTGCCGCCTCGTTTATGAGAAGTGCTGATTGTTGGGCTAGTTGGTATGGTACTTGAGAAAACATGATGCGCTTTAAGACAAGGACAATAGGAAGAACTGACACCACAGAGCGCTGTGGTGTCAGTTCTTCCTATTGTCCTTGTCTTAAAGCGCATTATGTTTTCTCGTTTATGAGTACACTGTTAGCAAGTCCCGTGTATTCGGTGAATATTTGGGGTGAAAAACACGCTATCTACACAAATTAGCACAGATTTATACGTTGTGTTATGGATAATTAGTTCAAAAATCATGCGAGGTTGTAAAAAACGTGTTTTGGTTCGGTCCTACACGCATAACCGTGTAGCCGACCTCGGAAACATCAATCGCAACCGACACGGCGACCGCCATGTTGATTTTGATTCGGTTGATGGGACGCAATGGAACAGGAGGCCTTAGATGAGACGAAACGCGGCGTCGATGTCTGGTTACTTTATGCATATCGGGTCTCACTACTATGCAGCTTCTTGCCGCTGTTATGATCGGCCACCCAGACCGCAGCGCAGCCAGTCAGTCAGCGGCGACCAGACGGCTGGGTTCGGCTCCTGGCATCGCTGAACGTGTTGACCTTCCCGGTGGAGCACCCAACCCGCAGCGCGACCACCCGTGGATGCGCTCCCCATGAGAAAGAAGGAACGGAAGTTAATAAGAAAGGAACAGGTCACGTTTATTCTTGTTCAGTCGGCGCAGAGGTAGAACTTAGAAAGTGTTTATTTTTCGTTAAGTATTCTTTTTTAAATTTACCAAAACGAAAACAAACAAACACAGACCAATAGAGGGAAATTATAGTTCTTATTATCCACTGAAGTCAAAGAAAACTATACTAATATCATTGCTACAAACTTCATCAGCACACTGTTTGATAAACAGAACTTGGGAACCCAGGTTGGATCTAGGCCGTTTACGCAGTGGCCTAGACGACGAGGTCGTTCCTTATGTCGTTTCTTTTGCCGTAGCGTGTTTGGACATTCATAAAGAAAAAAGAGTAAACCCATCCGTCATCAACAGCCAAGCTTCGAAACGATGCCGACACTGCTACGCACACTGTGATTAGATGGCGGCTGCGATCAACAGTGATAGCGACGGGCTTCGGGCCTCGGCTACTTCGACCACATATATTGCCTCGTCTGCCTCGACTGCTGGGCCCTGACCTTGGCTGCGACCACTACAACCAACGGTGCAAAGACTACAATGCTGTGACGCTACGAGGACTGCGAGTGGTTGTTGCTCTTTGAGGTCCCTTGTTCTCGCGACCTCTGTGCAGCGACTGTGATGTGTGGTTTAACTGTGCGTCTTCTGTGCCTACGTTCAGTGTTGTCGCCCCTTTCCGTTTGCCAACCGACCATCACCTTTTTTCTGTGTTTCCAGAGCTGTAGATGGCCGTGCTGCTGTTGTGAGCGAAACGCGAACAATCGCCGACGTTCTTTGTGTACATGGGCGCTCGTTCGTTTTTGTTGCCCCTCATTTTGTCAACCGACCTACACATTAATTTTGTGCTTCTGGAGCTGCGGATGACAGTGCTGCTGTTGTGAACGAAGCCGCGAACGGTCGCCGACGTCCATGTGTGCAAAAGCGTCCGAAGGTATGGGTGCAAGGAGGGGTGGGAAGAAGTTGCAGCGTTTTTCTTCTGGGAAAGACGCAAGAAAACAAGAGGGTTTTTCCTTCTCCTCCGGCCCCTCTCCTCTTTCAGGAAATATTTCTGCGGCCGCTCATGCCTGTGTGCCGTGGTATCCGGTAAACTTGTTCAAAGCCAGTTGGTCAACGGCAAATTTGTCCATAGACAGCTTGTAAAATAGGCCACTCCGTCATAGGCCAATTTGCAGATCCCATTTCGTCGAAGAACAGTTTGTTTAGTAGGCTTCAGAGGATTTAAGAGGAACCCCCTACTATTGCTGTTTCTTGCTCAACATTTTTGCCCTCAATGTTTTAGATGCGGAGCATCTCTTGCTCGGGGCTATGTCCCGCGGCGTACGGCGTTGTAGTCTGCACTCACACTACGCATGCGCAACTCTCCTCCTTCCTTCTCTGCAACAGCTGTGCGTTACTCTCTCCGCTCTCTCTCTCTATCAGCTGCGCGTGCACTTCGCGTGCGTTCGATTCTAATCACACCGCGCGCGCATGCGCAACTCTCCTTCCCTCTCTCCAACAGCTGCGCGTTACTCTCTCCGCTCTTTCTCTCTACCAGCTGTGCGTGCACTTCGCGTGCGTTCGATTCTAACCACACCGCGCGCGCACGCGCAACTCTCCTCCTCTAGTCTCCTCTCCTTCAAGTGTGAAAAAACATAAACGGCGAGTGGCGAGCGTTCCAAGTTTCTCTGCCGCGAGCCGCGACGAAGGCTCGCGTAGGGGGTAACGCTAGGGCAGTCGGTGGCGCCATCTCTCGACGTCAGCACGCAACTGACTCTTTCCTCGGAACCAACACGATGCTCCGCATCACCCCATGGTTCCCCTCGGGAAGATGGTGTATTTTGTTCCCTTTGTATGTCCAAGTACAAAGTACTATCGGGAGAATAATAAAATGCGAATGGCAGAATATGTGGTTTTTGATACACACTGCGTCACCGGGCAGCTCTCTGGGAACTCATAGAAATGTACGTTAGGAGCGAGGGTACGACTCCTATTAACCCTATTATCTACTCGTAAATGCTAGACCAGGGGTGCACAATTAAAAAAATTAGGCGGGCCAAAATTATGTTTAAAATTGTGCAAGCCGCACCAAGTGCGACGTGTAGCACATTTGGGCTGCGGTCAGGCTTCCGATATCAGGTATCATCGCACTCGTTTCCGTCTTTAGCACATCTCTCAATGTCATGTCCGTCATGGCAGATCGAAGGCGGTTCTTGTTTAAAGTCATCAGTCATTAGCTCGCATGCTCTAGAATGCGAGTTGTTCGGGCAGTTGTAGGCCCGATGATACGAGTACACTCAAGACTCGGGAGCTGCTGCCTGCCCGTGACAAATGAGACTGCAAAATCCGCATAGCTGCGACTCTATGCCGGTTATTTGTGTGTGCGCCTAAGGTACTACGTTCTTGTAGAGAGCGTCAACCGTTGATCGCCCTGTTTCTCTTTCTCCGCGCATAACAAATATGATCGGGCACTGCTGTCTGTTGTGAAAGGGGCCATGAACGACTATGCAAACGGTCACCGATGTTACCATGTGTCCGAATGTCAACTGACGATCATCTTGGTTCGGGTCTCTGTGCATCACCAGTGTCGCTCCAACAGTGCTGTCTGTGCTCGAATTGGTCGTGAACGAAGACGCAACTGGTCGCTGAGGTCTCTTTGTGTTTTACAGCAAGATGACATATGCTCCTTGGTTACTATTCTATTTCAGATTTCAGTGTTTTAGAAAACCGTTTGTGCGACTGTGGTACAATCGATCAACCTGCGGATAGACATGTTGTGACGCTGATCTAAACCGTAACTTCGATCGTACTATGGCCAGTATCGATATCGTCCGCGTGCAATGCCATACTAGCCGCACTTTGGGTGCTCTCAGAAAACAAGGCTGAACAGCATTGAAATATTGCGGAAAGGAGGCGTGTCCTTTCTTCAAAAAGTGTCGTTTGTTAGTGGTCGGGTGGCCGAGACTCCTACGGCCTGGTGCGGCGGACTTGTCGTTGCTCCCAAGGCAGCGGGAGGCTATCGACTGCGCGTCGACTTAACCAAGCTGAACCAGGTCGTCCTCCGAGAGCAGCATATGTCGCCGACCGTCGACCAGGCGTTCGGGTTGTTGGGAAGCGCTACCGTCTTCTCGAAACTAGGCGCAATGTCTGGGTTTCACCAGGTACGCCTCTCCGAAAGCTGCCAGGAGTACTTGATGTTCATTACACTTTTCGGGCGATTCTATTATCGCTGCCTGTACTTCGGAATTACTTAGGCCCCAGAGGTGTTCCAGAGTCTGTGGGTCTACCGTTCTGCGTTCTTACAGAGTGTGTCAACCGATGATCGCCTTCTGTTCTGTTTCTCCACACATATATCCATCATCGCTAGGACAGTGCATTCTACTGTGAAAATGGTGGTGAACGAAGGTGCCAACAGTCGCCGAACTCCCTTTTTGTTTTGAAGGAAGATGACGTACGCCCTTTGCTTGCGCTATTCTATTTCAGGTTTCAGCGTTTTAGGGAACCATATATGTGGTTACAGTGCAGCCGATGTACCCGCGGAAAGTCATGTTGTGAAACTAATCGAAACCATAAATTTGATCGGGCATTCGGTGTTTTCTTCCAGCTTGCTTCTTGTACGCTTAAATTGGTTGAGACGTGTGTGATTGTCCGTCTTTTTATTGTTTCCGATCTGGGGATTCGGATGGGACCTGTACACCAGCTGGCCTGTGTTTTCACCCTTGCTTCAATGTTGAAGGACAAAACTGTTCTCTTTTCTTTTTTTTTGAATTCTTTCTTTTAACCCCCATATCCCACTCCCCTAGGCAGAGTAGCCAACCGGGACGAACAAATCAGGTTAATATCTGTTTTCCTATTCTGATTTTTCTTCATCACCTCAAGCCGATGTTTGGTCGTCTCTACGCTCGTAGACTGCTCGCAGGCAAACTGTGGTGGATCATTTTGCT
This sequence comes from Ixodes persulcatus, assembly GCA_013358835.2. NCBI lineage: Eukaryota > Metazoa > Arthropoda > Arachnida > Ixodida > Ixodidae > Ixodes > Ixodes persulcatus. The sequence goes on along the minus strand of JABSTQ010011325.1, from coordinate 822,719 downwards.
GTCTTTAGTTTTCTTGGTTTTCCAGCGCCACTGTGGCCACTTGCTCATTGCTTGTAAAGAAGGTTGCCACCACTTTCAACACTTCTTGGCATTTTAAGCCTCAGCAGTGTATTTTCTCCAGACAATATTCAAACGGATGGCTGGTGCTTGGTATCGAGAGCACCCTGGATGGTCCATGTTTTCTCGCACTTTACAATGTCATATATTTACTCTTAGGGTTGCCACTTTGGAATTGGTGCGGCATGCCTTGGCTCCATTCCACCTTTGCCTGGTTTTGAGCTTCCGTCGAAAAGGCCCATTTTCACTTTGGAGGGACACTACAAATTTGTGGGGTGGTGTGGGACGGGGTGTCGGACTCGACCTTGTGGGGTGCTAGGGGTGTGCGTGTGTATAAGCAGGATTGGAAAATTTGTATAATATTTTCAAGTGCATGCAGCCGCACAATAGTAATAATCAAGACAAAACAACTTTTTTTTTTTCGCTGCTAATTAGTTAGTTGAACGAATTGCCCAGTCTCCACTTTTGTTTCACGAAAAGACGTGGGATAAAATTGACAAACATAATTTGCAGTGATTAGTGGATATTCGGGGTGTTCTGGCCAGCAAAACTTCGATTGACTGGACTGCTGCTGCTATTCAGCGAATAGCATCACAGTGCTACTACTCGCGGAATAGCAGTAGCCACCAGTTGTTCTCGATAGCGTCAATGGTGCCGCCATCGTAGCCTGGTTTTTATCGTAGTCTTAGTAGCTGGCCAGGTCCGTCCCATGCAAGAACAAATCCCGCCAACCGCGACCAAAGGAGCGAGAGGTAATTTGGTCGTTCGGTTCAGCTGTGTGAGAGAGAATATAACCTAATCTAAGAAGGATGCTGGGCGGTGTTCCTCGGGGATGATGTGCAAAGAATCTCCACGCTGAGCATTGGAGGTGGGACAATCTAAGACAAGGTGTCAGGGTTGGGCAGTATCGCGATACAAGTGTATTGCGATAGTATTATAGAAATACATTTCGTATCTGTATTTCTGCATCGCGATACATTTTTTTTCACCAGCATCTGTATTCCTGTATCGAAATACATTTTGAATGTTTCTTTGCATCGCGATACAATCAGGATGAAATGTATTTCGTTACATTTCCTGAGAAATACCGACCGATTTTTTTTTTTTTTTACTTCTCAGGGCATTAGGGTTAAGGAGATGCTGGGGCATTGTTGCTATGCTGACCAAAGTTCCTTCCGATTCTCCAAACTATTTTTCTATGCGTCCTCCTCTCTCTTCTGAGAGGTGTTGTGTAGTCGGGGACTCAAACCAGGTGGCGTGCCAGGATTAGAGTCAGAACATCTTCTGCCGCAGGTCCTTAGGTAGGAATATCTTGAGTCATTGTTTGCTGGCATCCAATGTCCGCTTATAAATGTATCTCTTGCCTTAGCGTACACAGTACACCTAGCCGGCAAAGCTGAGTCACAGTCCGTTGCAGCACGAGCCTGGCGGTGGTTGACTTGAAATAGTAGGATGACTCACGCACTGAAGTTCAACATATATTCGAATGCGTCTGCGGTTGCGCCCGTAATATTGCACGGCTCACGGGTACGTCATCAGCCGACGTGAACGTGACCCGCTGCTCTGGGGATCCGAAACCCAGGAAGGAGGCCAGACGTGGCCTCGCTGTGCCGACACAGACTTCGTACACCTGCGACTCGTCTCGAGCGCGCTGTTTCTTGGAGAGTTCTCGCCTGTACCGGCAATATCAGGTCACAATCCACGAGGTCCCTGTTTGGGTGATGCTAGGCGAAACGTGATGACTGCAATCCATGCGTTGGTGGTGGAGGGTCTGCAGGAAGGACCTTCACAACAGGGATGACATCGTATAATTTTTACGACCGTAACAGAAGATGAGACACGTGTTCCAGGATGCTTCAGGTGGTCCACAATTCTCGAAAATTCCAAATGACGCTGCCTGCACAATCTTCAACGAGGTAACCTACAACGAAAGTACCTATTGCGCTTTCATACAGCAGCGTGGTAAAGTTTCATGTTCAAGGCCACACCTACAGATAAATAATACCAGTTCATTCCACCGTGACGTCATGTGATCAATGTTGACAGGGACGTCCTAATTGGACAGGGTCGTGGTGACATTTTGACGGGATTTAGGGTGACATAGAATTTATTTAGAGGTCGAAGTCTTTTCGCATCCCTCGTCAGACAGACAGGATGTCAGGGAAGGGACCGCGGTCAGTCCTCGATGGAACGTTTTTTGAGCCCATTGAAGACTCTTCGTCGTCCGAAACCACTACCTTCAAGGCAAAGTAATTTCGGGATCAAAAACATCCACTTCAAATTTCAAGCTTTATCTCGGTTGGCGTCTCTAACAAATGTGAAAAATGTAATGCAGTATCAGTATTTCTGTATTTGCATTTCTGCCCTCCCTAAAATGCATTCCTGTATTTGTATTTCCAAAGAGTTTTTGCCTCTATTTAAAATGTATTTCCGATACGTATCGCGATACATTTTTACAGATGTATTTTAGTATCAGTATTTTGGCTACTATTTTAATGTATCCCAGTATTTGTATTTACAAATACATTTTTCAGTATTTCTGCCCAACCCTGCAAGGTGTCATGTCCTTTGGCAATGCCGCTCGTTTTTGTCGAATTTCTGCAGCAGGGTCACTGACATACGGGAAGCGTGACGACTGGAGAGGCTCAACTCTTCGGCTCGCACTTCACAGAGAGTCCGAAGGGTCAGACACCTGCCTTGTTTGGCAATCATGTCGTGTGTGGCACTATGCCTTGTTCACCTCTAAGCTGACAGGGCGGTGGAAGAAACGTGGTCGTTGGACCAGTCAAATGTCGGCCTTGCACCACGTGATCACAACTCTCCGCGAACTGCGTGCAGAATGTGGGGTCAGGCGATAAAAGACCGGAAATTGGTTGGCCGGCGTGGATGCAACCTCCTATGGCGAGGATGCAGCCTCCTACACCCTGTCAGCCTAGGTCGGGGGGAGGGGGGGGGGGGGTATCTAAAGTTTTCACTTTCTTGGAAGGATGGTGGGTCATAAATTTCTAGGGAGCAAGAAATTTGTGATATCCCTCAAAATAATCACTCTTTCAGAAAGGGGGATGGGGGTACCACCTTACTTGAACTCTATGTAGGAAATTCTGGAGGACCTCTCTCGAAACATTGTGCAAATAAACACCTCTGCTGCTGTAGACAATTTTAGACCTAATCTGAGGAGAGGGCTAGAAGAGGGTTGGGGGGGGGGGAAGGTAGGGAGGGGTGTAAATTACTGGTTCAAGCTGTGACTCAACCAGATCGTCACAGCAATTTAGTAAGTTCTCCCACTATTACCTCTGCATTTACGAAATGCGTCACCGATTAAACTCGCAGACAACTTTCTGTGGCTATGGAGTCAAAGATAAAGCGCGTGCGCCACGCACCTTGAGCGCCGACTGGAGCTGTGCACGCGCGCTCCTTCTGAAGCCGCGCGCACGGCTTGAATCGGCATTCAGTGTGCGCGAACGCACGCTCTCTACCTTTTACTGCGTAGCCACAGAACGTTGTCCGCGAGTATAGAGGTCACAAAGCTTACTTTCGTTCGCGTGAGGGTCGAGACAGGAGTTCACGAGCAGCATTATCCCGTCTGGTACGACAGTGATGCGGAAGTCGATGACCTCGTTTTTAATTAGCACCGCATGAGGGAGCAATCTCATGCGAGCTTCAACAGGTCGACTACGTCACCGAGGATGTAGGCGAGACGGTGCACACTGTTTAAACGCTTGCAGTATCCACGAGTGGTACCAGGAAAATGACGTCAACAGAAAAGGAGCTCGCGATTCAGCATAATGCAGTGCCACGGGCCCGTGAATCTTCAAAAATCAAAATGTGGCGATGTATAAAAAAAAAACAAACAAAAAAACCCGCAGTTTGTGCAAGTTTCGTCCGCTTAAAAACCGACAGAAGAGTACGCGCCGTACGCGTATGGAAGTTGTACAGGATATCAGAGCGTAAACGCGAGCGAGGCCGAGGCCGAGGCTACGGTGGGGTACCATCGGGGCGGCGCCGTCCTCCGTTAGTCACCTCGTCCTTACTCTACTAGGTACGATACTAGCGCTCTGAGACTGCATTTACTGCGCATGAAGGACATCGAACGAGAACAAGCGCGTCCTGTATGCTCTCACCGCTCTCACATCGGCGGAAAGGCGCGCGGCTCGCTGGGCTCGTCTCTCGCCTGTTCCCGGCTACTGGCCGCCAAGTTTTATGAGCAACAAGCTCAGCCGTGTTTTGCGGAAGGCATAAGCAGTGTATCGTGTCAAAGTTTACACGGCACCTCAACTGTGGACGAATAACACAGGTGGCTGCATGTAAAATGAACACGTTTTGACGTCACCGCAATAGGACAACGGTTTACACGCCTCCGCGCTTGCGTTTGCATGTACACATGGTGACGCAGTGTATCTAGGAGCTTGTTTTATTATTTTTCTCGTACGGAGTATTGACGGCCTCTAATTATTAACGCTTAAGTTAGTGCCCCGAACGAGCACTTTGCCCTACTATACTGATTTTGAAAACAGTCTTTCAATTCTTTAAGAAGAGTAGTTAATAAAGCAGATATCACTCGTTTGTTTTTACTGTGTCGCTAAAATGATTTTCACTTTTGAGATCCGAGCTTGACTACCGTGACTGCGCAAGTGGGCTTTATACCGTCTTTTTGAAAACTTAAGTTGAACAAAGAATAATAAATACGCACACAAAAATTTACGCAATCAACATTGTACCAAAAAAAAAAAACGCGCAATAAAAAAAGTACACGAAATTGCAGAAAGCTTATCTTGTCTTTTTATTTCTTTATTTGTGGAGTTGAAGGACATGCCGTGTGTTTTATGAGCGGCATTATTTAATACTCTAGCCTAGCCACAATTCGTTCTGTGTCTCATCCGCATAACAAGTGCTCCCTCTCTGCTGTTTTGTACTGACAGCGCCGGACGTTCGTCGGGAACAGCGTCTTCTCTGAAGGCGAGTTTTGACTCGTCGAGTGTGCGAACCACGAAGCTGGCAAAGGCTCCCGCAATGCCCACCACCATTTCCGTGAGTTCTGTTCAGATCCCACCCGAATACAAGCGGTGACAGAATCACAGTACTCTCGCAAGTGTCAGTCCAATGAGTGCGCCCTCAAATACATTCTGTTAGTCTCCCTGTTCATATTTTCAGGATTGTCTAATTGTACATTTCTTCGCACGCTCCAATCAATGACCTTTCCACTAAGGTCCCAGGACGTGTACGAGGCTTCTGGCACCTAAATTTTCGAGCTTTGCTCATACGGACAGCGTATAATAGGGTGAGTTCGTCAGGAATCCGGATTGTTTCATCCGCCCATTTCCCCTCCGCCACAAAGACAATGCAAGCGCTCGTTTATTGTCGAGGGCACTTCAAATCTGTTTTCGTCCGCCATTTCCGCCGCAGCGCAGCGTTTGGTTTCACGGCCCGCGTTCAGCGCGACCTCGTACATCCTATGCTGTGAAAACCCAGATGGCAGACACTCTTCCACTCGCTTTGAAAAACTCTCTTGGTTTTCATCTCATAAAGGTGTATTTTTATTCAGCTATCACATCGATTTCTTCCACTCGCTTTGAAAAGGTGTATTTTTATTCAGCTATCACATCGATTTCTTTCTTTTAAAGCTGTTACGGTTCTCCACGTAGGAATTAGCGTGTTCGGTATATTTCTTTGTTTAGCGATGACTATGTAATCTACGTGAAACAAGTCAGTTAATAAGTCACAAATTTATGCAAAAAAAAAAAAAAACAGCAAAAATAACTGTCCGGGACATCAATTTGAATGTCCCGTTTATTTCTCGACATATCCTCCCCCAACATTTGCACATTTATCCCATCTCTCCACCGGCGTCCCAACAGCTGCTGCGTAAAATTCTGTGGGCTGCTATCTGAGCCACGTGCGTACCCGCGGCACGTGGCTTCCGTCGCAATACCAACACGACGCACAGTTTGCTCCTCGTCAACTACATTTGAGAGCCCTTGGGAGACATTTTCAACCCAGTTTTACATCGTTTTATGCGATAGACAATTCTCGCAGTAAACCGGAAACATGTCCTTGTGAATAGCTTTTGTAGGAAGCCCCTTTGCCCACCAAAAACGCACAACAGCAGGCTGCTCTTGTAGCGTACACTCCTCGAGCGCAGTCGCCATTTTAAACTGAGCTGCGCATGCGTGCGACTGTTAACTAATTACTGCGCAGTGAATATCATGAAGCAAGATTGTGTTGCAGCCTATTGACGTATTTGGAAACTGTAGTCGCTACTTATATCAAATATTTTATTGTCAGTTTGTGAGTTACTGACTTTACCTCGTACCTGAATATGTGGCGGTTCGTGACCTTCGTGGTGTGCACTATTGTCTCATGAACAGTTAGGCTTTTAAATGAAAGTGAATTCAGTCTTTTAGGTATTTCGTGCCTTGACAATGCATGCGCAAATATAACGTTCTTCCACTCAATAGTGGAAAATGATCGGGCCCTGCAAGTCCTGCGTAATGCGAATGATAATAGTCTCGAACAAAATTTCTATAGGTTTCGCTCTGATTGGTGTCCTTCACAGCTCATCCTCTATCGATATAGATCATTAGGAAAAAAGATTAGTTCGAACAGGTTTAGTTCGAGACACTATATTTTTGATAGTTATACATGGTTTGTGGCTAGTTTTACTCCGGCAATTGAACGTTTAATGTTTGTTTATGTCCGTGCGCAATCTCTTTTATTTCTCGACCGAGAAAAAAACAAACACATTTGATAAGTTTTAAACGTAAAAAATAATTACTAATTGTATTTAGCGAAAGTAGGAAATTAGTGAGGGCGCCTTCGTGGGCAAAGTCACAGACAACCTGTATTCACGTCGTGCGCTTACATTTTGTGCCATGTATATGGAGCATCTGAGCTCCAGCTGTGCCCCAGAAGGGCGGTACGGTTCACCCCATCAATTCCCATTTCTGCTAGCGCCACCGTAAAACGGCAGAGGCAGGCTCAATGACGTAAAGTGGAATAACAACGCACTCGTGCGAGCTGATTTACCCGAAGTCCGCTCCACAAGATTACAGTCTCCGTTCCTCAAGATTCGTTCCAACACGGCCCACCGCTTTTTATTAAAAATATAATTATCTCCGCTCATTTGTCATACCCCCTTACCTTCCCCGAAAATAGGATGACGAAAATGACCTCTCCTGGGAGACAGACAATGCACCTGCATTCTCTTCCTTGTTAAGAGTAAACTACTAGTACTGCTGGAAGCCGCAACACGCGCAACAGATTATTTATAACAGTGAAGAGAGTGACTTAAACTTGTATTTTTTCCCCGCATCATTTGCCATAGCCTTGTTTGCACATTGATGGCATGTTTTCGGTCGGTTCTTGATCTGTCCTATTTTCGCTTATTTTTAAATGTTTATAATGTCGTGTTTCTTTCGGTTTTTATGTTTGTAGTTTTGTGTTGTGCACACTAATAAGATCAAGTAATGGTTTGTGTTTACAGTAAAGAGAGCGACAAATAATAAAGAGCAAACAATAAAAGTGCCGTTCTGCATGTCGGGGTGTATGAATATTCCTTCTTGTCAAAAATGCGCAATATTTCAGTTCAGTAATAGCATATATAAACTGGTTAAAAATTGTATCTACATTAATGTTTACATCACTACTACCATGGGGAGGAGTTTGATGGCCAAGCTTGAGTTTTATTATTTGAGTTAATTGCGGCATAGCTCTCTGAAGGATATATTTTCCCAACGTTTTCTATCTTTTTTATTATTTAAATATATTAATTTTTCTGTCAGTCGACCAAATTTTTAAATGAGCAGACGATCAAGATATTTTTTTGCCTGCTTCTATAATATTAGACACAGACTTTGTTTCAGAGTATCTTCAACTCTGTATTTATATGAAAGCAAACAAACCCTATTTCTTGTTTTCCTCTGCCTTGTTTAAATATCAAGCAGGTTGACTATTACAGACATCAGCAGGGTCATTAAACATTTGTCGCATGCTAATTTTACCCACCAGTTGCACGAAAAAAATATTGAAGTGCAGTCGAGCTGTGCCCATTGAACATTATTGTAGACCCTGAGGCTTGAGTAGAAAAACAAAATGCTAGAGAGCCAGAAAAGAAGGGTGGACAGTGTCTCAAACTCAGGTAGAATTAATTTCGTTCACACGTTATATACCCCTTTTCTAATATCGCGACATTCGATAAAGGAAAATGTCGCGACATTAGAATCCTGTTTGTCCCCAATATCGTGAAGACAGCGGACATTATCACGAAGGATTATTAGACTGTTGGACCATTTTTATTAAATAGTGTGAAACCTTTATGGTAAGACGCAGGCTGGGTAGTACACCTGAGCAATGTGCTATTATATTATTCATTTTGTCGTATCCTCTGGTTAAGTGTTATAACGTTGGCGGTAAATTGCTCTGTTCATGCTGTGTGTGCTTTGATTTTTATACAAAACCTTTTTTTGATGCAGGTTTTGAGACATCAACTCGTTCGCAGAAGACAACTCATTGGGACTCTTTCTGCAGCAGCGGTCTTAGCAGCGTTTGGTGTATGCATCATATTTCATGGCTCCTACAGATTCGTTTTTTATTCAGGATCCTTACGGACACTTACACCACAAAACGTATCACACCTCCTTCTCAGGAATCGATCGTATCATACCTACATACCTTACATTATAAATCAAAAGATGCTTTGTGGATCAGACGCGGTTGACTATCTTTTTGTTGTGATGTCTGCCACTGAAAACTTCCAGAATCGTGTGGCCGTCCGCGAAGCATGGGGAAAAGAAGCCATTGTATTTGCCCGTGGCCGCTTAGTCTTCCTGGTAGGGAAAAATGTCGCCTCACAATATTATAATCTCTTGAAAGACGAATCCCACGTTTCCGTCGACATTGTTCAGGTAGACTTACTTGATATTGCTGAAAATCACGTCCTCAAAACCGTGGCCATGTTGCAGTGGACAAGAAAGCACTGTCCACAGGCAAGGTTTGTCGTCAAAACTCAAGATGCAACTTTTGTCCATATCGCTAACTTGCTCAAAACCACTCACTCAAAGGTCGAGGATGCGCTGTACGCAGATATGACTCCAGATACTAATAACCGCAATCTAGAATGGATGATTTCGTCGAAAGCTTATGCTCGAAAAAGCTTCAATAGCGGCATGTACATCATTGGTGGTCGTGCAGTGGAGCTCCTCTACAAGGCAACGGGACACGTAAAGCCTGTTCATTACGATGACCGCTACTTGACGGAGCTGTGCGCAGCCAGTGTGGGTGTCCCGAGATTTCCGATAACGGGAATAGACGGCAGCAGCCATTATTCGGTTTGCATGGCCAGTGATGCCGTGTTTATTTATCCCGTTACTGCACGGCGAATTCAAGAGTTGTGGAGGGACCTGAAGCGTATTTTGAAGACATGTCATGATGTTGCTTTCGGATTTGTGTTCTGCTACTGCCAGCAAACATTGTAGCTTACTATGTTTCATTCATGCCCGTGTAAAACGAGGTTTTTAGTGTATGTAGACCAGAAACTTTCAGGTTAATATACTGGGTGATTCAAGGAGCGGCCAGGTTCTTTAGATCGACCGTGAAATTCGGTTTCTTAACCTATCACGCTACGACTTTGTGCAGCGTTGCCCACAGACGGTGCATTTTTTTTGGTAAAATTTGCAAAGGGCGAACTTACCTGAGGCAGAAGTAAAGAAAGAAAATGGCTTAGCTCCTATGGAAACGCAGCGAAGCCACCGGTCTTCAAACAATACGGCGCCGTGTCGCCAGGGAGACAAGAGATGGCGCAAGCGGTCGCGGTGCCAACTGCCGCCAACGAACGAGCATGCGGCGCCAAGAGTCGGCGTCTTTAGCAGACGATCGTTTCGACTCAAAAGCGGCGCGAGCTTTTCTGATATCAGTTGCCAACGCATTATTTTATCATCCTTGCTAATAAAACCTATTGAATGGACAGATAATCGATTAAAAAAATGGTTTGTCGGGATATTTTGACTGTTTTTTTCGGGGTACTGATGTCGTCTGCTTTGCAGTTCCTTGTTGTTACCGGGCCTGTTTTTGTTTCTGCGACTGCCGCCGCCTGCGGAACGCGCGCGGCTTTTGAGTCGAAACGATCGTCTGCTAAAGACGCCGGCTCTCGGCGCCGTATGCTCGTTCGTTGGCGGCAGTTGGCATCGCGACCGCTTGCGCCATCTCTTGTCTTTCGTGCGAAGCGGCGCCGTATTGTTTGAAGGCCGGTGGCTTCGCTGCGTTTCCATAGGAGCTAAGCCTTTTTCTTTCTTTAATTTTTCCTCAGGTAAGTTTGCTCTTTGCAAATTTTACAAAACAAAATGCACCATCCGTGGGCAACGCTGCACAAAATCGGTCGATTTGAAGAGCCTGGCCGCTCCTTGAATCACCCAGTATATAATTTAATTTATGTGACAAAATTTTCTTTTTTATATATATCAAAATATCCTGATAACCCCAAACTTACTTTTTAGTCAGAACCGCAACCGATCCATGTGATGCAAACCCTTATGATTGCTTCAATAAAAAGTCATTAAGTAAACAGTGAGTGATTGAGTGAAATAAGTATTTTAATAGTTGTTATTAATCATATCCATAACGGCGTCAGATGAAAAAGGAAGGAGGCTAGACAGAATCCCGAATCCCGCCTCCCGCATGTACGCGTGGAGCGAGTTTAAGACCACTTCATCGTCATCTGGAGGCCCCGTAGGGTGAGGCCAGAGACGATGGGCCCGTTCAGTCCCCGGAGTCAAGGAGTCACTGACTCAAGGAGATTAGAAGGTAGGGGGGGCATGACGTCAGCCGCGTAGCCTCCACAACCATCCACCTCGCACGTGACATGTCATGCGCACCAATTGCCAGAGATCTGGGGGTCACGTTGGGCACAACATCGTTTAAACGTTTTATGACTAGGCTTCACACATAATGCAACGCGCCCCCTCCTAGTACTTATAACCTCCTTGCACTGACTCCTTCCACTGGACGGCCAAAAGTCACTTCCGATGCACGTAACTCTGGGGCTTCGGAGTCAAGCTCCGAAGCACCGAGTCCGGAGACGGTGCACGTAGAGTCAAAGGAGCTAAAGATGACGTCATTTCCTGACTGGTGACGACTTCCGATGCTAAAAGAGAAAAAACAAACAAAATGGCGGGATAAGCTGCGTCGGTTCTGTCATAGAGTAATCTACACAAGGTAAAGAGCGGACACTTTCATAGGCCCCAGCGGCCCATTTAGCTGGCAGGGAGCGCACTCAGCGGCCGTCGTAGTCCCCAACTGAATGAATAGAGTCACAATAAAAAAAAAAACAAAAAAACTTACTGGATGGTAGATATCTAGTTTGGCGTAGTGTGTTGGACGGTAGCCTTCGCCATCTGGTTTGCCGCGAGTTATGTTTTGCTACTATTCCCGCATGCCCAATTTCAGCTATAGTTACTTCACCCGTGTGTGTGAATCCTAATACGCACAACTAATGGACAATACTATACACAGTTAATACTGACTTTACAAGCCAGGAAACCCATGTAGGTTTGTGCTGCCCAGAACAGGGGGGTAAAGGTGGGTGAGGAGGAGTGGCAAATCCCGTGCGCCGACACCCGGGGTCCCGAGTGAAAGATCGCGAAAGAGAGCGACAGAACACGAGAAAAAGAAAGCAATGTTGCCAGCTGAAGGCCGACAGTCGCAATGGTAATCGCGAAGACTGAAAACTCTCAGCAATATAAACAGTGATAATTTAACGTTGTAAACTAAATTCTGAGCTATTCTAATGCTTATAAAAACCAATATACTCATTACGTTGCATTAACTTCCCTTCTGTCGAAATCTTGGAAATCTGGTGCTTGCGCGGTTTCGTATTCCTCGGCCGCGCCCTCTCGCGCCCCACCCGCGAAGTCGGTTATCTGGTTTAGTTTAGCGTTGACGCGAGGCCGTACATCTGCGCGCTATGCAAAAAGAATGCTTCGAAAGGAACGTGAATACCTTTCCACCGGTAAGTTCGTGGATTGTTGAAGTTCGTGAAATCGAATGCTGTCGACGAAACTTCGCAGAATAAATGGTATGAGACTCCCTTTCCGGAGGTGCGATCGGGGATAGCGAGGCTTCGGTTGCCATGGTAACCATGTTTGGGACCCCGAGGGTCTGCCTGCATGCTCCGCCGCTTGCGGCAGCCAGAATGCATGGGAAAATGGCGGACCTTTTCCTCTAGAGTTAGTATATGATCTCTATGGCCCAGAAGAACACCACCAGGGAGTAATCAACAAAGTTTATTTTCGCAACAAAAAATATGATGGGAAGTTTGTGCCTCGTATATAATTACAGAAACTACAAAACACAAGCACCGTGCATCAAGGATTCACAAACAGTACATCCTACAAAAAAAAAACAAAACGACAAGCATATTATGGCAGGCATGAAAATCTTATCAAACAACTGGAATTACAACTAGAATTGGATTGAAAGCCTGTCTTGTATTCTCAAGCAAGTTCCATGAAAGGCGCACACACACATATAACATATGCAGCATCAGCAACAAATACTAAAAAAAAAAAACTGGCCATGTAGTATCAAAGCTCGTTGATCCAATGCAATTTGTATGCAAATAAAAAGTTCAGCAGAAGAATTCTGAGATGCACGATGACCACAATGAGAAAAAACAGACAAGTAAATGCCTAAACGAGATTACCACTAGTATAGACCTACTTAGTTTGTGACATAGTCATTAAATAACCCTAACACAGCCTGCACTGCACAATTGAACATACCTTGCTCCTGCTGATTTAAAGGGCCTCTGACACGCCAAAAAAAATATTTTTTTTTTCAGGCTAAACGTTGCAATGGCATATCAGGACATTACAAAAAAATTGTTTCACTATAGAGTTGCGTAGTTTTTTTTATAAAAAATAGAAATACGAGGCCCAATTCAAAGTTCCCGCCGTGCACTGTGACGTAACAGTGTACCGCAAGGTGTCGGGGCGGTCAGAAGGGAGGAATTAAAACTTGTGTTTGGGCGAGTTGGTTCATACTGATTTAAAAGGTTAAAAAGCGCGAACAAAACAAGGACAATATAGACACAAAGACGACAGGACGGGCGCTAACTCACAACTGATTTTATTAGAAAAAACATTGTCACTTTTATACACAAGATCAAATGCCACACCCACACTGCAACCAATCACCACTCTCACAAGCAGCCATCTAGAAACATTACTTCTTTCTGGAGCAAAAAGAGGGAAGGCATGCTTATGCAGTTGTCATCGCTCCTTTTGATATAAAACGCCTCTATAATCTCTCTCTCGGTTTTATCTTTTGATTTCTTTAAAAACTTTGTTGCAGCCAAAAGAGGCTTACAGTCAGCACATCGCCTGCAGTGGTCGGCCAGGTGTCCACCCGCGTTGTTGCGCACAGAAAGATTGTGCTCACGTGCCCTATCGTTAAAACAGCGGCCGGTTTGTCCAATATAAACTTTTCCACAGCTTAGTGGAATCTCGTAAACAACATTGGTCACACATTCAGTGTACTGTACGGCGTGCTTCTTAGAGCAGAGTGCTTTTTTCTGCCGTGTAAGCATCGGACAGATTTTTGAGAGCTTACAAGGGGCCGAAAAAACAACATTTACATCGTATCTGCTTGCTATCTTTTTAATGTTGTGAGACACTTTATGCCAATAAGGAATCACATGTGGAAAAGTTTATATTGGACAAACCGGCCGCTGTTTTAACGATAGGGCACGTGAGCACAATCTTTCTGTGCGCAACAACGCGGGTGGACACCTGGCCGACCACTGCAGGCGATGTGCTGACTGTAAGCCTCTTTTGGCTGCAACAAAGTTTTTAAAGAAATCAAAAGATAAAACCGAGAGAGAGATTATAGAGGCGTTTTATATCAAAAGGAGCGATGACAACTGCATAAGCATGCCTTCCCTCTTTTTGCTCCAGAAAGAAGTAATGTTTCTAGATGGCTGCTTGTGAGAGTGGTGATTGGTTGCAGTGTGGGTGTGGCATTTGATCTTGTGTATAAAAGTGACAATGTTTTTTCTAATAAAATCAGTTGTGAGTTAGCGCCCGTCCTGTCGTCTTTGTGTCTATATTGTCCTTGTTTTGTTCGCGCTTTTTAACCTTTTAAATCAGAAGGGAGGCATCGCCGGAAGTCACGTGAGTTGTATCCCTCCTCGTGCTTACCGCGAGCGCGTGTAATATTTTTTTAATATTTTTGTTATTCTCCGCACCTCCACGAGCGATCCAAGCAGACAAGGTTTCTTTTATTTGCTTTTCATCGCTTAATGTTGCTGTAAAGGTAGAAGAAGCGGAGTCAGTGAATTGACGTGATCAACTACAATGCCTAGAAGGTGCTGTGTGAGGGACTGTCCCGGTATTTCAGCAACTGAAGAAGAGATCACACTGCATGCATTTCTGAGAGACATACATCGGCCGCATGAGCACACAGTAAACAAGTTCTACTCATGCTCTAGACAAAATACGTACTTTGTGCTCGACGTTTACTTGTACTTGGTACACTCACCAGTTCGTATTCTTTAGACGGCAGGCATCTACAGCCTGGAGAGCATCCGATGATTCAACGACCTCGGTGTCTCAACCTTCAGCAATGCGATCGGGCGTGTCGTATGCTAGCAATCCTAATTTCTGCGAGCGTTCTAATTTTTTTTTTCAAAACTTGATAGCTTGTTTTGCGCCCAGTATAGCCCTGTATTATCGGACTGACGGCATGCACTCGTACACTGGCTTGTACTCGCAACGCTTTCATCATTGACCTCCATCACGTCGATCCACTGACTCTTCGTCCTCAAATTTTACAGCACGCAAACTAACCAACGGTGCAGGGATAAAGAGCTAGTGGAACTGAAACTTCGTTTTCTACGATCGCTCGTACGAAGAGCAGAATAATAAAAAGAAAAAAAGTCTTAGGCACGGTCGCGGAGAGCACGAGGAGTGAAACTCACGCGACTTCCGGTTAACCCACTTTTAGTGACGTAGCTCGATGCCTCCTTTCTGACCGCCCCGACACCTTGCGGTACACTGTTACGTCACAGTGCACGGCGGGAACTTTGAATTGGGCCTCGTATTTCTATTTTTTATAAAAAAACTACGAAACTCTATAGTAAAACAATTTTTTTGTAATGTCCTGATATGCCATTGCAACGTTTAGCGTGAAAAAAATATTTTTTTTGGCGTTTCAGAGGCCCTTTAAGTAACAATAATGACAAAAATAACAAGAACTGAAAGCCAACCGACGGACTAATGCAGGTTTTACGTTCATGTCACGCTTAACATGTCACATTTAACATGTAAGTTTTAACATGACCACTACCATAAAAAGCACACATAAAATGGCTGACAAAAGACAAAATGGCTACAAGCAGACTGGTGCCCAGTGTACCTGCGACCCACTCATCATAAATGATTCCACCAAGGCTTGGCATGCAATCTGTACTGCCTAATTAAGCACATCTTACAGGGTGTCTACTAAATGACTTCTTCCAAAGTCCATGATTTTTCCAGGTTTTCCTTGACTATTTCAATAAAATTCCCTGGCTGTTCCTTCCTTCGAAGGATCACATTTTGGGCAATGCTATTCAGCACAGCCGTGGCGACACCTGATCGCCGGGCTTCGTTACGCATCACCGTGCCACTTTCACTGGACACTTTCCCTGATTTAGCCAACCTTTTGACAGTTTCTCTGATAATTCCCTAACTTTTCCAGGTGATCCAAAATTCCCTGAGAATTTTAGGCTTGCCAGGTTGGTAGACACTCTGATCTCAATCTCCTTTAAGTTTCACATATATGTAAAGCAGAAACAATGTAAAAAAAAGGAAGTTGCATCCAAGATGAGTGACCTAAGAGAGTAATAACAAAGATCAAAATGGGAACTTACACATCCCACATGACTATAATAGGAAAAAACAGACATGACCATCTAAAAAAACAGTCGCTACAATAGACCAATAGAGGAGTAGTTATCTCAACCAATGGCTAGTGAGCGGTCTGCACGGCCCAATAAAATCCCAATAAAATTAATTTTACTCTTGCAGATATCTCATGAAATGCAACATAAAGGCTAAAACACATCGCCAGGATGAAGTTCTACCCACTGAACTTTTCAAGCTGTACAGCAGAGACGCGAGAATGAAAGCGAACTTTATCCAAGTTTCTATGTACGAAACGGACATGCCAGCTCAATCGAATCCTGCAAAACATTTTTAAAAACCGTGCATGACATTCTGGAGCGCAAAAATTAATATCACTAACAACCTGTCGTCTCGTAGAACTCCGAAGAACTTTGTTCCTGGCTTCTTGCGCGTTCTTCCATTGTCTCCGCACCAGGGCTACGCAACAGTAGCTGCCCTAAACATCCTGGCG
Source organism: Ixodes persulcatus (assembly GCA_013358835.2). Classification (NCBI taxonomy): domain Eukaryota; kingdom Metazoa; phylum Arthropoda; class Arachnida; order Ixodida; family Ixodidae; genus Ixodes; species Ixodes persulcatus. Next base: position 806,279 of record JABSTQ010011325.1, on the reverse strand, counting down.
GCATCAGCTGGGAAACGAAAAGAGAACAAGTCAATTTGAAATTACGCGGATTTAGTGCCTTCATTTCATAGCAATTTAGAAACCAAAATTGTTGAAGCGACAATAAAGAGTGGTGATAAAGAAAAGCCTTCACGGTATTGTCACACCCCATCTCTTTGTACTTTCCTCGCGAGCGCGCTCTGCTTAGGATGGCCTCGCCCTAAGCAAAGCGCTCATGAAGGCTACCTGTACACTGCTTCATACCTGGCGCCAGGTACAACGCTGTCAAAGCTGCTGGCGCGAAAGCCACGCGCTCGTGCCACCAGCATTGACAGCGATGCACATGAGTACTGGCGCTCTCGCTGCACGAGCGCACGCGCGCACATGCAACTGCCGAGGCTTCATCCAGAGCAATTAGCTCGCGCTTGAGCCCGTGCGTCCAACTGTAGCCAAAAGCAAGCAAAATACGGTGTCAGTAAAACGACTCACATTTCTAACAACGGAAGAATGACGAGAAGCCCGCACGAGCCATTCAGGCGCAGCCCAACCGACCTTTCGCGCGACGTGACCGGAAAGCCATCGTCCGCCGAGTCGACGGCCCCAAGGCCATCCACTGAGCCGCAGCTAAAGCCGCAGCTGTTCAAATTGTTTTTAAAAGTATTTGGAGTGGCTATTAATTTTGAAAATGTTAGGTTATAAAGCAGAGTTATTTATCAAGGGTGAAAATATGATAAATGTCTAAATTAGTGTGTGACTGCAGTGCCACTGAACGGTCGTCGTAGTCCCTAGCTCCTGGGCCGCGAATCGGCTCGAGTGGCCACTCTTTTCGTTTACTGTGTTACTCTATGGTTCTGTCGCGGATGTGCGGTTTGCTTGCTTTTGTTAATGAAAAGTGCTCAAGGTAAGACGAATAACGCGTTCGAATTTATTTTCCAGGTAAGGCTATTTTCGGAAAATGCATTGGACCGTATTTTGTTTGGTTTGAATATGCTAATAAACAACGTAAACGTTCATTTGACGCTGTGTCTTGATCGCCGTTGCACGGAAACTCGGTAATATTGACGATTGTCCTGTCCGCGCTGAACAGACCAAGGCAGGGTATGAACGCGAATTCGGTAGCCGGTTGGACACTCACGCAGAGCATGATCCCGATTGATGTTTTGTTTGCGTAGCTAGATCAGGGTGCACGTTGGCTGACGCTCGCTTCGGCCGACAAAACCTTGATCGCCGAGCGCGGCCGAACTTCCCGTGTACATGTGTATCGAATACATTTTATAGGAAGTTCGTTACGAAGGGCAGAACAAACGTATGGCCGTATAAAAGTATCGCAACCGGCGGCGTCGATTCGCCGAGCTCTATATTTTGCGTGTGCTGATGACATTTTTGTCGGTTTTTATAACAGTAGCTGCGTTTGCACCGCCAAGCGAAGGGCTCGATCGCGTTGCATCGCTTCGAACAGCAGTGCTGATGTGTACAGTCACTCGCTTTTCCTTCAACGACCTTGTCAAGGCTTCTTCAATACCGACGTCAAATAAAAGCGATAGTGCTCGCCATCGTCTGCTTCCAGTTTATTCGGAAACCGTCTGGCACAGGGGAGGAATCGGAAATTGCGTAGGAGCAGGTTTGGAGCCGCGGTTGTTTTTTTGCTGTTCAGTAGGCGCTCCGAGGACTCCGACTCGAATGACTCCGTTCGGAGCTGAGGGAGCCGCTACTGAACGCGCCCAATGGCTAGTCTGGTTTGCTATGCCTTGGGGTAGCTAATTATAAAGCAAGCATTCATATGCTTTAGAGTCTCTTTATCAAACAGAAGTTCACTTGTTCGAAAAGGTGAAATAAAACTGAATTATTGTTAATATAGTTCGTAAAAATAATTATTTATCGCGATTATCTTGCTCGCGTCGCCTGCGTCTCCTTCGTGTTCTCAACGTTTTTGCGTTCAGCACGTTATATGGGAGTGAACTTGCTAACCTGTGAGCAGGCGACATGCAGGCCGAATAGGACATATAAAATGCACGACCGTCGTTTTTGGTCTAAGCGTTAGAAACGCTAAAGTTATACGCTAAAAAAATATGCATGAATTTTTTGAGAAAATCCGTTCGAGTGCTAGATTTCAGGTACAATCGGTCGGAATTCGAATCTTGAAAAGCATACCAAATGGGCTGGTTCTTATGGCCGTTCCCTCTATAATGTTTAAGCAAAGACTTAAAAATCCCTAAAAATGGTTCCCGGACATTTCACCAAACGCCGTTTTATCGGACGCCGTTTCATCGAACTGCTGACGGCCGTTTCATTGAATCTATTTATCGCTAGTTTCTTTAGGTATGAAAACATATAAGGTGCCTTCCTGGAGGGGCCTTTTGCCGGTTGATGACAACTCTTACGCTTTATCGCGCCTTCTTTCGCTGTAATTTTGAACGCTTAACTAAAGGTCGATACTTTTTTGTAGCACATATTTTGTTTAGATTACCTTTAATTTCCTCAATGTAAAAAAAAAAAAAAGGATAGTGAAGCTGAATGGTAAATTTGATGGTTTAACCCCGCATGTCTTCAGCAGTGCTTTCGCCCTATATTCCCTTTCATGGAGATCTGTTTTTTTTGTACACTTGAATTTGAGGGTTGGGGCCTTTTCAAACAAGGTCGTTCCAATTGAGCTACATTCCTTGTACACTTTGCCCTTCCAGTAGAATCTGCTGTCGATTCGCTTATCAACGACATAAGCGTAACCCCCCAAACCAGATCTTGGGCCTTCCTTGTGCTGTCTCCCAATCTCGATTGCGGACTACTGGCCACTGATGATGGTGTCCATCCTATATAGGGCACACATTTCCGATCACGAAATGATGATATTTGAATATCCTGATCCTGAGAGATTTCCGAGTTTTGTGTATTGTTCCTTAAGTGGCGGACAATAAAATAAGCTTTGTAGAACGATAACCCAATTGTCTACTGAAACCGTTTAGTTGTTGCTCATGTATGTAAGGGGACAAGGACCAATTTGCCTCGTGTGTCGGTGGAGAGAGATTAAAGCGGCTGAGGGAAACAGACCCGCATTGAATTCTATGCCATCTTGTAAAGACGAACTTTTGAACAAAAGCCCCCGACTGGGAAATGACTGCGCATAACAAACGACCCAAAAAGGTTCTAAACACAATTTAGGTCTTCAAGGTCAGGCCCGATGTACAGTTCGAGGTCAACTAGAAATAGGAAAACCAATTGATCGAGCCATTGAATTAGTTTTAATCTTCCTATCGCGTTTAGTATTGCAAAGGGAAGGGACTTGTACTTCGTTTCACCACAATTCAAAGCGCAGCCGATGCTGCGGCCGATGGAGCCCATAGAAGAAGCGCAATAAACGTAACGTCACGGCATTGGTCATCGCTTTGTGTCTGCACTATCACCGACCAAACCAACCAAGCGCAGAATATGCACGCGGACCCTGTAAGCTTTGGATTTTTAAAACATTTATCTGCCTAAAAACCCGACAAAATATCGTCATCTTTGCACACACAAACTACAAAGAAAAAAAAAAAAAACGCCCTAAAACTAAGAAGGTTGAAAATGACAAACCAGAAACCTTAAATACATTACACTTCGGAACACTGAGGATATGAAAAATGTCACGCAAATTCATCGTTGCCTGGTTGAACTTATGTAAGCCATTTTACTCCGAATAAACGCCGTTTTATCGAAAAAAAAGGGACGTTTCATCGAACTGCTGACGGCCGTTTCAATGAAACAGCGTTCGATGAAATGTCCAGTCCACCCTAAAAATAGGGTGGTGGAGAAAAACAAAAATAACGAAAAAGCTCTTTACAGGAACAACCTGCCAGTCACGGCGGCCGTCAGGAATTAAAAAAAAATATATTCGAGACGTGAATAATTAACTAAGACTCACTAATCAACTTTTTAATTAGTGAAAATAAACGTATGGTTCAAATTAGAAGCTTGCTGAGCATCACCGACTATTTCCAAGGGAACTAAGTCTAGAAAGATAAAGACGAAATCCACTTTGTTACGTCACGCCGCGGTGATGGCGGATCGAGCGCACTTCCGGTCTGGGGCTGTGGGCGAAAGTAACCATGCGAGTCGTGCATTCCTGTGTTGTATTAAAAGAAACTAAACAAAACCTGCCTTCTCGTCAAAACGCCGCGATTGGGGCTGTACCAAATGAGTTGGCATCAGCTTTAATACACGCCAAAATTGGGACTGCAGGGGTGCAGCGGATGATAGTAGTAAATAAAATATATAGGAACGCGGTAAAAAGGTTTTGGGAGCATATTAAAGCGGAAGGGAAAAAGACAGAGGGTTCCTAACACTTGCTCATCACACAGGAGGGGAGAAGAGTAGAGGGGGAAGAGGCACGGGAACATATTAAACAGGTAATCGAAGCGGCTTTCTCCCAGCTTCGGCAGGGTGGGACAATGGATAGCACTGACAGCAGAAGTGTAGTGGAGGAGCAGAATTTTGTAACAATGGACACGACCACAAGAGAATGGGACAAGGCAGAAAATAAGGTTCTAGCAGGTACAGCGACAGGCCCCAATGAAACACCCATGGAACTCAAAAAGACATTTGGAAAAACAAAGAAAGTAAAATTACGGCATGTGATTAATCAAATAATTACGGGAGGAGAGGTACCCAATGATTGGAAACTAAGTAAAATGAGACTAATATATTATGGCAGAGGAAACAAAGACAAGTCGCATCGCCCAAAACAAAGTCGTATCACTCAATAACGGTAACTCATACAGATCAGCTATGCAGATAGTAAAGCGGAGAACCGAGGAATGGGCAGAAGATATGCAAATACTGGGTGAGCTCCAAAATGGATTCCAAAGATGCAGAAGACTGGAAGATAACTTATTCGTCACCACACAATGTATAGAAATATCAATGAGAAACCGAACTCCTTTATGGTTAGCTTATTTCGACATCAAGGGAGCGTTAGATAATATGAGCAAAGAAAAACGCTGGGGTCAGCTGAAGGAGTATAATTTAGATGAAAATTTTGGTAGGTTTCTTCAGCAGGCGCACACAGAGAATAACGTGGTTATAACAAGGGAAGCAGAAACTACACAATCCGCATCAATAAAAAGGGCCCAGGCAAGGCTGTCCACTGTCACCTCTACTCTTCGTGATAAATCTCAGTAAAATGTAAAAGAAATTAGAGCAGAGCAACCTAGGTTTTGATGTGAGTTATATGGAAGGAGGGAGAGATGTAATACAGGTAACACCAGGACTGATGTATGCGGACGAAATAGTACTTACTGCAGATAACCAGGATACATTACTGGAACTAGCTGGAATATGTGGGGAGAAAGGAAACACCTTGGGCGTGAGTTTGAGAAGTGACAAGTCTGAAGTAATGGTGTTTAACGGCGAAAAGAGGGAAGCCCTGAAGGTATAAGTCATCGCAATAAACCACGTAAGAAAATGCAGATGTCTGGGAGTCTGGTTCAATAAGGGAAAGAAATATCTAGATGAACATTAGGAGAATATAACTAGAAAAGGAAAAATAAATTAATCTTATGAAGGTCAGGGAACTATGGAACTATTATAGATATGACGTGGTCAGAGGTATATAGAATGGAGTGAAGGTACCAGGACTGCCTTTTGGCAATGGGGTACTTTGCATTAAATCATAGATTAAATATAGATTAGAAATTCGATAAGGAAGCGTAGGAAGATTGGCGCTGGGAGCTCATAGAATGACGCTGAATGCTTGAGTACAGGGGACATAGGCTGGTCGCCTTTTCATTTCATTTCATTTCATTTCATTTCATTTAATATACCCTTATAGCGCCCGGTAGGGGCTTTACATAAAGGGGGGGGGGGGGCAAAACAACAATACAGATACAAGTCAACAAGAGTTAGGAATCTTTTCCTCCTTCCGCTTTTTTTACATATTGTAAAGAGTGGCAATTGCGGAACGAAGTCTAATGGGCTCTTTTACTGTTACGATGTCGTCGGGGAGGGAATTTTAGTCGGATATAGATAACTGTAAGAGAGAAAATTTGAGTGTTAGTTCTAGGAGTGGAAAGCTCAAGTTTCTGTCAGACGTCTGTGGGTGCCGAGACGTGGTTAGCAGCTGGGCAATATTTTTCTTTTTTTGAGGGTGAATGATAATACAGGTGATGAAGGACAGTTAGTCGTCTTATTTTACGTCGGTCAGCAAGAAGGGGTATATTAGTTTGTAGTGTTAGTGTTGTTATACTTGTACGGGTATAATTGCGGACAATGAAGCGGGTGGCTCGGTTTTGAATGGCTTCTAACTTGTCCATAAGATATGACTGATGCGGGTTCCAGATGAGAGATGCGTGTTCCAGCTTGGGACGAAGAAGAGATGTGTATGCAATCGGTTTTGTTTCCCGTGTTGCCAGGTGTAAGTGGCGTCTTCGAAGCCTAAAGTTTGATTAGCCTTTGTCGTGACGTGGTTAATATGTGGTTCCCACGAAAAGGTTGGGCGTAAAATGAAGTCCAAGATATTTATATGTATGAACATTTTCAATGGGGACTCTGAAAAAGGTGTAGTTAAATTACGTTTATGTGCGTTTATTATTGAAGTTCAGATATTTTGTTTTTGAAACGTTAATTTACAACTGCCACTCTTCACACCACGTCTCAAGACACATCAGATCACTCTGCAAAAGCGTGCAGTCATCCAGGCCCTCGATTTTCCGGTATAAAGCACAGTCGTCGGCGTATAATCTTATCGTGAACTAAATACAAGTAGGCAAGTCGTTGACATATATATATATATAAAAAAAGCAGTGGACCAAGCACGGTTCCCTGAGGCACGACCGATTTTACGTGTTGGATACCGCACAATTTCTAAGTGGCTCGTGATTGGACCTGGCGGTCCGTAACTTTTGCCTTTAGTCCATCGTAGGGTGAGACGAAGTATAGAAAGGAAGCCTGCAATCCATTTCGTTACAAACGTGTCTATTCCTAACAAACGAAGTTTTAACATAAGACGGTGATGAAGTACTTTGTCAAAGGCTTTTTTAAAATCAATAAAAATGGCGTGCGTTTTTAAGCGGGAATGCAGATTTTTATGAATATCATTGCTGAATTCGAAAAGTTGCGTTTCACAGAAGTGGGATCGCCGAAAACTGTGCTGGTTTAGAAAAATAAAGTTGTTAATGCATAAATGATTAATAACGTTAGAAAATACTATATGCTCCATGAGCTTACTAAGGACCTGTAGTTACCAAATTCATTATTTGAACCATTTTAGTGTATTGGAATTATCTGCGCGTGCTTCCAATCATCGGAAATTTCGCCCGTGTCTAAGGATGTTTGAAAAATCAGGGAAAGAAGGGCTGAGCACTCATGCTTGCATAGTTTAAGAAGTTTCATTGAAATTTTATTTGGGCCGGGAGCGGAGTTTGAGTGCTGTTTGTCAATAAGTTTCAAAACGCAGTTGCAGAAATGGTTAGTTGAGGCATCTCATGATACATACTATAATCAGGGTAGTAATCCGGAAGAGGAAACATGTCCTCTGAGAAGACTTCACTAAAATATCGACTGAACCCCGCCTCGAGAGGACTCAACTTGTTTCCAACGTCACAGGAAAATGAAAAAGACTCCCTTCCTTGTTTCGGATTAACCACAGTCCAAAACTTTTTGGGATTGGTCCTCATAATGTTACCAAGGACTTCATTAAAATACTTCCTTTTTGCGTTTTTTACTTCGAGCTTGGTTGTTAGATTACATTGATCGTATTTCTCCCATGCATCTTGGGATCTAGATTGCTTGGCAGTCCCTATAGAGACAATGCGTTTTATTGAGAAGTTTGTTTCAGTCGTGCCGAAAACCACGGCTTTTCAACGCTAGAGTGTATGTTTACTTTAGGAATAAAAAGATCTGCCAGTTGAAGTAATTTGAATTCAAGTAAATTACAATTTTCATTAGTAGAGCTAGAAGCGAAGTCACCTAAATAGGAAGTAGAAAATGATATTAAATTTGAGCAAATCGCATCAACATTTGCTTTGGGATAATTTAAAATGGTTTTAGTCAACGGGTTATATTTGCATGTTGAAATGGTCATTTCAACACTTACAGACGCATGATCACTGAAGAACTGCATTAGGTGAACCCCCATTACACATTCGGGTTTTGAAGTGAAAAAGAGGTCTAAAACAACAGAACCACGAGCTGGATGATTATTCATTTGACAGAGGGAGAAAGCACTTGTTACATCTACAAAGTCGTGACATTGTTTTGGAAGAGTGCGCCAACTTTCAAAAGACATGGGTGCAGGAAAGACCGGCCAGACAATATCAGGAAAACTAAAGTCTCCAGCGAGCACGAAAATATCATTACGGTAAGTTCTAACAAGCTGTTCTATGCATTCTTGAAGTAAACTAGAAAAATGCAAAATCCCGGGAGGTTTGTAGGAAGAGATAACCAGAAGGCAAACAGTCGGTGTTCTTATCCGCGCCCATACTTCCTCAAAACTTGAAATTATATTGCATTTTTCAACATTAAAAGTCTTTTTGATAGCCACCAGAACCCCTCCCCCTCTACGTTCGGCTCGATCTTTCCGAACAATCAAATAATTGTCGCTCATAATCAGTTCACAGCAGGAAATTTCCTCCCTCAACCACGTTTCACTAACAATGACAACGTCAGCTGTACTCAATTGCATAGCAAAAAATAACGCATCTTGTTTTGCATACACACTTCTCGCGTTTGCAATAAAAAATTCAAAGTTCTAAAACAAGGCTTGCATATCGCTTGAGGAGAGGGGAATGACTGCCGTTTTTCCACGAGCTATGATAAGAAATGTTTGACGCAATTGGCTTGCTGATCAAAAAAATAACGCGAACTTCCTAAGAAAAGTTTATCATGGCGTAGTTTGGATGGCTGTCCTTGATTTTTAGCGAACGTAACCAACTTTCTTCATGCTTTGCCAATTTCTTCGGGGAAGTCTTCACTCAAGCAAAAGTTTGTGCCCTTCAATTTAGGCGCCTTCAAAAGCACAAGCTCCATTTCCTTATAAGAGTTACATTTTACAATAATCGGCCTACATGAAGCGACGTCGTTTCTGTAGTAACCAATTCGATGGGCACGTTCGATAGAGGAAGGTTCTATTCTAACACCAAGCCTTTCTTCACAAAAATTGACAACGTTCTCTTCCGACTGCTTCCACGTTTCATTCCTGCTATTAGGAACATTAAAAGCAACAGATTGTTTTGTCTAGAATGATTTTCGAGCACGGCGCACTTTTGTGCTATATGTTCAAGTGCTGAACTGTTTCGCGTGGCGACCTCTGAAACGGCAATAACGCCGTCCCTTACTGGTTTTAAGTTCAGTACCTCTCGATCGATATCGTCAATTTTACTTTTCAAGGCCGCTAAGGCGGTCTCTTTTTTTCCCCTGTCTTTCTTGTATGAGTCTAATATCACTGATTATTTGTGTTTGGCCAGCAGCGAGTTGGTTTAAGAGGACGAGCGTTTGATCGAGAGGTGCGGTGGAAACAGAGGGAACGTCGTGAGGGCCAGGATTGGTCTCGACGTCCCCTGACAACAGCAGTAACTGCAAATTCCAGAGTGAGGTGTGACTTCATTTTGAAAGCGGCGAAAATTGAACGCACAGTGAGCAGCAAGTTGTAAGTGCTAGATGGGCACGATACCGATACCGCTTTTGAGAGCAATCAGGTAATTAGTAAGTTAAAATTTGAACAAAGATTGAACTAAATGGATGATACGCGGTGGGCTCGGAAGGCACTCAAGTATTTAAACATGAAATGTTTAAACACAAAATGAACAAGCCGTTCCCGAAAGATGACATTTAAATACCTGCACTTTAGTGGTGGGGCTGGGCAAACTACTTCTGTGGAAAAGAGAGTGAAAGAGGCAGAAAGAAAAATGTGGGAGGTAAGAATGCAGGAAAAATCAGGTTTATCAATCTACAGGCCACAAAAACAGGACATAAGAAAGGAAAACGTGTTGGACTATTCACTGGGAAGTTCTTTGTTGTTTGAGGTAAGGACGGGAGTTTTGAGGACGAGGACGTTAAGGGCTAAATTTCAGGAGACGGGCACATTATGTGCCGCCTGCCAAAATGAGAGAGAGACACAAGAGCAGTTGGTTTTGAAGTGTCCGGGGCTTCGTCCTGCCCTCCCTGAAGGGGGTAACGGATTTGGCCGGGCCATGGGTTTTGCTGGCGACGATGACAGGAAAGATGAGAAAAATATTACTGTCACAAAGGGGCGATTAGAAGATTGGGGGAAATCTTCTAGGGAAAATTGAATGATGCACAACTAACTAGCACAGCTGGGTACAGGCGGGACTGGAAAATTGGGACTCCCTCCCGCGTTGCTCCGGCCCAAAGTCTCAACCCTGTCTCCCAATGGGTCCGCTGCTGGGGTAACGCCGACAAGGCTTAACCAGAGAAACATTGGCGACTCCCTCGCCTGGGGGAAGAGGCGTGGGGTGATGTTTTTAGTTTTTTTTGCCCGATCCCCCGAAGATCATCCTGGTGATATCCCACACTGCCTGGTGCTAGTTAGGGGGAAAAAAGTGGCTTAGAAGGACGGGAGGAATCAAATATTTATCTTTTTAGACTTAGGCTAGGTGGCGCAAGCTACCGCCCGTTAGAAAGGGTATAGCCATTAACATCCATCCATCCAAGATCAGTTTTTATGTGTTTTCTGCCTACTGGGCTGGTTTGAGAACTTGGATAAGTGCCGTAAAAAAGAAAAAAAAAACAACAGCAAAAAACAGACGTTGTCGGATTACGATTGTTTGTGCGAGATGCATTAGAATTCACGGACGCTTTTGGTCGTTAGATTTATTTGATTTTTTCCAGCATGAACGTGGGATAACCGCCAACATCAACGCGAAATAACCGCTAGTAAGAGCTTGCAGTGTTCATTGCTGTGTGGAGGCAGTGAAGATTTTCAGCATAAATAAGAAGTCTACGTGTTGTTTTCTTTCTCGCAAAAGCGCTGGAGATATTTTATGAACAGCCTTGAACAAGGACAAAAGCCATTTGTCCTGAAATGCTTGTTTGACAGCAGATGGTCAAGGCACGCGGATTCCTGAAAAAAAATTGTAGATAGTTTCAAACGAATTCAGAATTGTCTGTGTACCATGAAGAACGACAAAGATGAAACCTGCGATACTCGTTAAAGCGCAGTTCATTCTCAAGAAGTTGTCTATGCTTGGAACCGCATTAACGGCAACACTGCGGAATGATATTCTGGAGCGGTTTGAAGAGACCATTGTCGTACTTCAGAGACCTGGTTTAGACCTATCAACAGCTGTTGAATTGTTGAACTCAGTTGATGGCTTGTGAATTTCCTCCGGCCTAAATTAGAAGCTTTCGATGAGAGGGCTAAGGCAATGAGCGTAGAGCAGTGTTATCAATGCAAACAAGCTCGCGACCCTTCAGGGCGATTTACAAGAGTGGAGGCGGATGACAGGACTCGCGGCAGCAAAAGATTCGAGAGAGATACGTTTTACGTAATTCTTGACGATCTAAGCTCAGCCCTTCATGCTCGGAAAGCTGTGTACATTGACGTCTGCCGAAAATTTCACTTGGTAACACTTCTTACGGACAATCAAAGCGACGACGAACTAATCAAGCAAGCTGATAGGCTAGCGGAGATTTACAAGGATGACCTTAGGCCGACCTTAAGCTGAAGTCCTTCAGTTCTCTCATTATCTACAGAGCTGCACTTGTGAAGACATAAGTGCTCAAGGCATTTTGAAAATTTTGCAGGAGAGAGACAATGAAGCGTTTTTCCCAACCTTTCCATTGCTCTTAGAATATACTAGTGTATCCCCGTGTCAAACCGCGAGAGCGTACAATATTTTCAAAGCTGTTCTTGATTAACAATTGTCTTCGTTCCATTCTCGGCGAGGTAAAGTTGAATTCTCCCGCCATCATGTGTATCGAAAGGGCCCTTTTGCGTGAGATAGCTTTCGATGAAACAATATCTGAATTTTCAAGCTTCAAGAGTAGGAAAGTTTGGATTCCTGCGCTTTGTAAATTGTTTCCATTTTGTTTGACTGCATTTGAAACGTCTGTGACAAACATTTTCTTTTTATTCCCGCTTTTCCCCACTCGTACAAGTGCCCGTGTGTTTACTTTTCCGCAGAACGCTGGGAAAGCCAATGGCTAAGATCTACGAGCTGAACTCGGTTAATGACAAACCAAAATATAAAAATACAAAAAAAATAGATCAGCGATGTGGCACTTGTAAGCATGTGGAACGTCACGCTCCGTGTCATTTCAGACTTATACCTTTGACATCGTCATTCGCCGAGTTCTTCCCGCAGACTGCGGGGATTCGCTAAGCTCTGCAGGAAAGCGAACCATTTTTAAGGAATGTATGACATATGACAAAAGGTGATGGATTTTTTCACTATGGGGTTTAATCCCCTTGGAATACATGAAAAATGGACACATAATGTATTATGTACGATACTGATAGAATATATTGTATAGTCTGAAAATCATTGTTAATATCGTTAAAATATATCGCGCTAACTTAGTACATTTCTATAGGCATTGGAAGCGTGGACGTCTTAATTAAGAATATTGTTCTTCTTTTACTGAAACTTTTCATTTCTGACCAGCATCATCATCATAATTTTCGTCATTATCAATATCGTTATCATCATCATCACCATCATCGTCATGATGTCAGATTTCGGGGCCCTGGCCCAGGGCCCCGAAATCTCTTAATCCGGCCGTGCACACGGAACTGCTCGCGATATGTCATTTCATGGCTCACGACATGTCATTTCCGAATGCCAACAACACCCTTCACTGTCCCAATGTGGCGCTGCAGCCGGTATGGAATTGTACGTTTTTAGAGAGGTTTAGTATTGCGTCTAGAAGAAAACGAAAGCACGAAGCGTTTGCGTTGAGGTTCGTTCACACAGTTGCATCGACTGCGTTGCGCTGCGTTGCGTCGTGCAGCACAACGCCTCCCCATTGGCTCGTCATAAGGGTCGCCATAGCAACAGCTCCACACAAACAATCTTAACGCAGTCAAATGCAGATGTGTGAACGAGCCTTAAGAGTTGCGTGCTCCACGCTGCGCATGGGCGGCGTCGCCATGCTCCCACCCAAGACCGCAATTTTGAGCTTCGCGCACGCGCAGTGTGGAACACGCAACGCTCACGCAAACACAAACGTTCGTTCCGTATACGCAATACTAAAACTAACTACTCTTTCACCGGTTTTCAATGCCAACGAAATGTGTTGCAGTGAGCAGACGTGCAAGGGGGTAAGTGTTTCTTTCTAGGTGCACGAAAGGCTGAGATTGGCAAAACGACGGGGGATAAGAATTTAAATATTCTGGGTAGATTAAATATAATAAAAAAAATCAGTTTTTTTTTTTTTTTGGAGGGGGGGGGGGGGGGCGTTTGGTCCGGAAGGACTGGCAGCTGGAAGTTTTGCCACTTGTCAAAGGTCGAGACCTTGATAGCGCAATGTGCCTCACCCCCAATCATTGTAATTTTACATGGACTTCTCAGATTAGCTAGAATGTTTTCATTAGTTTCAGGATATTTTTATTTTATAACTTGTTTACTAAACATGCTTCAATTGTCACCAGTGATGATAGTTTGCAAACTTTTGATTTCCATACTTTGTGGCTTGTTTGGAGTTAGATCAGAAGCAAAAAATTATATTAGAACTTGAGAAACTACGCATTAAAATATCTTAATTGTATTATTAATATTAATAAGAATTGCGGCAATGTAGGCCCCAAATGAACGCGACTTGCCGAAAATTATGCCACTTAACTAAATAGTTATTTAAAAAAAGGTCCAATTTTGTTTTAGTTTTTGCATATGAAAATCTCTGACATCGCTATCAAGGTAGACAAACAACCAAACACTGTATGTAATACAAAGTCGTATGCGTCACGGGTTGCTTTAAAACATAAACACACACACCTCTGGTGTCTGAATCGGATTTTGACTTTAGGTTTTTGTAGTGAGCACATCGTTTCTTAATTTATACGTTTTGTGGATATATTCTAAACTTATCACCCCTGGCGATATTTTTGTTTTAAATTTGTATCGACACTGTTATTCTCGTCTTGAGTATAACGTTAAAGCAATTACTCATCTAAAAACCCCAAAACTCATTAAAAGGCCCTCAGTTAATTATTTTACATCAGAATTATCTGTACGAGAAAAGACATAAAGAAGATACAACTACCACCACAGATGTTTCACCAAATAAAATAGTATATGTTGCCTCTAAGGCGAATGACAGATCCTGTTTTTTAAAAGGATTCCGGACACTCCAAAATATCTTGAAGTGCCTGGATCGAGCACATTTGTCACAAAAGAAATTTTTCTCAAAAAACTTCTTTAGACTAATGCGGGCACTGTGGGACACACTTTTAGTTAATAAGAAATCTGAAATTTAACATCTATTCTGAGATATTAGACCTAAATTAGTGATTAGTTTCGGTTTCGTTCCAGAGTTAAAGGGGTACATAAACGAAAATCAAAATAGTATACGGAAACCTGTCCTAAATGGGTGAAATATGACCTATGATATTCGTAAATGACAATCGCACATTCGCATTTCGAGCCGATGGCTATATTTTTTGTTTCAAGGGTCCGATTCTAGCGAGCGCTTCTTAATCGGCCACGGAAGCGTGCGATGCGTCATGGAAACTCCGTCGCAATCGTGACGTCAGGCTCCTCAGCACAGCCAAAGGCTGGCGCAGAGCCCCATATACTGGGAGAGCTTGGCCGATGGATGGAGCCTGTCACCCGCTAAAACAAGTGGACTTTACGATAACACAAAATGGAGGATTTTGCTTTTGGACACTCTACTTACGTGCGCTAATCCAAATGCTCAATTTGCAGTTGTTTTATAAACACAATTTATTGTACTCTAAAATTTCCTTATGCCTGCAATTGGTCACTATATTCAAGCACTGGCCATCCTTTATTAATCTCCAACAATATAACTTACAAATAAGTTTTATTCCTTTGGTTTTAAACAAAATTAAGCTTTCTCAAACAAAAATTAATCTGGCGATTGAGTGCAAGGGTTCGCAGCGCCTCTCCTAGATGGCGCACGTCACAGCACTAAATTCTTGCGGTGTTCATTTTCTAGACCGAATATTCAAAGTATTCGAACTTCACTTTTCACAAAAGAGGAATAAGTTTAAGCTCGTATAATTTTAAGAGATCGTAGCAGATAAGTTGGTTCGAGCTTCTGATTACGTGTGCAGCGTCACAAACGTTTAGACTAGCGATAAACACTTTTATTACAGTGGTGGGTCACAGCATACCTTGTGTGCCTAATCCAGAGTGGGTTCGAAATTCGGTAACACAAAATGGTGGAGGCAAGGTGCCACCTCCTGGTAGCCCTACTTCCAGCTGTGGTTGCTTGGCTGTCGGCTTCTTCAAAAGAGTGTCGAGCTCTTCCAGTATAAAAGGCTCTGGGCTGGCATGATTACAATCTCGCGTTTCGGAGTGGCCGAGGACTGCACATTCGCACGACGACCGTTGTGACGTATTCATTTCGGCCCTTGTAGTCCGCGGTGCGTTCCGCCATGATCTATGAACTCGAGAGGACGAGAATTTCGACTACCAAGAACACTCGAAAGATGTCAGCGTTTACGAGTAGTCACTCTCGTCCATTTCGACGGGCAGGTGATTCAGGCTAGAACCATACGAACCATCTGACAGACCGACCTTCTGCCCGACAATGTCTGAAGGGGTCGGGATAGCCAAAGAATGCCTCGCATTTAATAATAATTCGCCAACTTGGAGGTATGCGCTATTAGGTGTTTTATTAACAGCATGCTCCCTTACCAGTTTGCTTCGCTTTTCGTGCGGTTCGCTGAACTCTTTTGCTTTTCTTTTCTCGGAAAAATAAATAGTCGGCACAACCTCTGGTAGCAACCGAAAAGTTTTTGTAGGAAGATCCAGACTCCTGAGGACAGTGAGTCGCCTTTCATAGTCCTCATCGCGAAAATGGTCACCGTACAGGCGATCGGTTTTCACTGGCGCCCGAAAGACGACGGATGCACAAGACGGATACACACGATTCGGAATTACTCAACGTTCGTAAACCCGTGGGTCGGCGTCTCGCAGCCCTCTGCCGCAATAGTGAGGCATTAATCACGTCCGCGTTCAGGATGCCGCGCAATAGCGCGGCATCCTGCACGCAGACGTGATGAATAAACACAGGAACAACTCGGCGGTACCAAAATAATCTCGCGCCACGCGAAGCAGCGCGATTACGTCATTGCATTCACCGCTAGGGTATCTATATGAGTACAATGTACTGCCTAGAGTGGAACCACTGCGGGAAGAGCAACACGTTACGATCCCCCAACACAGCTTCGGTCCCTCAATAACCAGCTGCAAGTGGGAAATCGTTTTATCCGTTTTAAAATTACTTTTCTTGTGATTACAAAGCAGAGACTGATGTTTATCAGGTGCTGATGCGACGTAGTATATACATACGCAATGAAACGAGCCCTGAAATTTCGTTTCAGTACCCCTTTAAAACGCGCCTCCTGGCGTAAATCTTACGCTAAACACCGTTTTTTTTTTTTTCAGGATAAAAAGGTGGCCTGCGCTCATAACACCCTATAGTTCGCTGCAACTCAAGAAGGTAGGGCGAGGGAAAGGAAGGCCGGGGAAGCAAACAGTACACTGAAGAGGAGATGGGGAAAACTGATCTCTTTAGCGTTTTATCTGCTTCCTCCTCCCCGGCCTTCCTTTCCCTCGTTCTACCTTCTTGAGTTGTAACGGACTATAGCCTTCCTCGCATAAGCAGGGATAATTCGTGTCGCTCAGTGAAGCGAGCATATGAGAATGAGACAGGCTCAGCAACTGTATACCGGAACGCACCTCCGACCCTCACTATAACCGCCATTTTGGAAAACGAGTGGCGCCGCCTATCGTGAACTGGAATCGCGAATAGCAGCAAATGCAAGCGCTGTGCGTTTGCGTTTGCGTGCTCCACGCTGTGCATGTGCGCGTCGTTGCCATGCTGCAATCCAATACCGCAGCTTGGGCTCCGCGCACGCGCAGTGTGGAACACGCAACACGAACGCAAACGCAGAGCGCTTGCGCTTGCTCATATGCACAATACTAAAACTCTCTACTCGTATACGGCGGAGAAACGAATCACAAGGTAGGCTTCTTGCCTGGTGATTCGTCCATCGGCGTTGTTATCGACTAACGCCACAATTTGATTGGCTGCCGAAGGATAATGAGATGTCCGGCACTCGTCACGCGAAGTTTCAGCTGTCAGCGACTATTAGAGTCACTGTCGAACTAGACGGAGCCGAACCGGACGGTGCGTCGCAGGATCGGTCGTTGTAGGCAGGTGTCCGTTGTGTGCGGCTAGTCGGCGCGGCCATCATTCCGGCGTATTGTGCGTCGGATGAGATGTGGGTTGGATACCGTTACTGTCAGCCGTCGCATTTACTGGGTACGTCACACACGCCTGAAATGGCAGAGAACCATTCTTCACGCCGCATGTGATCGCTATCGCCTTACCTGCTTTTGAGAGACCGAAGCAGTCCGGGTACAGCCGATGTCACACGTCACAGCTGCAACTTCAATACTCCGGTATTATATGTAAACAAGATTCAATATAAAACAAAACAAAAAAAAAAGGATGCGACGCTAAGGCATTACGTGCTTAATTGTTTTCTGTGCGAAAATTAGCTTTTTGTTTTTGGCAGATATGTACACTGTCACAGAAGTAGCGGCATCCTGTAATTTATTTTTATTACGTTTATTTAAACATGACACGTTTTCGTTTCCGTAAACATATTTTCTCCTCGTAGCCTGTATGTATCTCTGTCGCTGGTTCAGTCGCTTCAAAAGCACGGGTACGTGCGCGCTGTTTCCGTTCTGCTAGTTTCTTCTTTGTTATAGTAGGTTACAAGTCAAGAAGGTAGCGGCAAATGCCCCTCAAAGGGAATCATATATCCCTCCGCCACCTCCGCATCCAATAGCGTCCCATCGTTTCCGTGACGTTGCGGCCAACGCGCGAGGAGGGTCGTGCCTTTCTGTACATATTTGCTTTATCTCTCGACTTTGACTTAGCATTGTGGAAGCCACGAGAGGGAGATTAAGTCTTCCCCCTTCCGATGGAAACAAAGACGACTTTCGGGGATTAGCTGCCCCCTCCGATTGATACAAAGGCTGCTTTCAGGGGATCGGTTCCTTCTCCGATGAATACAAAGGTCGCTTTCTTAAAAAGTGGGGGTCGGAGACAAGTTGGCACCACTCTGTGGCCATTATCTATCCATTGAAGCGGAACAAGGAGCGTTTCCAGTGAGCTCTTCTTTCGATTGCGGAGGGATTTGAAACCGGCGCACCACGCTTGTGGGAGGAGCTTCTCCTACCTTCTTAACTTGTAACCGACTATAGCTCAACCTTTCGAGGTTCGCGAGCGGCAGTGTACGTGATGCATGTGTTGTCTCTTTCTTACTTTTTCCAACCTGAAACCATACCTCGACAAACCTCACTCATGAGGGCCCTCACGCACCCTCACTCACCCTCATCTTCACAGGTGAGGTGAGGGTGAGTGAGTTTCTGAAACAGGAAAATTCATGAGTGTGAGGGTGAGTGAGGGCTGTGAGGACCGTGAGTGCGTGAGTGCGTGAGGGCCGTGAGGGTGGTGAGTGCGTGAGGGGTGTGAGGGGTGTGAGGGCCATGAGTGCGTGAGGGGCGTGAGGGCGGTGAGTGGCGTGAGGGCCATGAGTGCGTGAGGGGCATGAGGGCCGTGAGGGCGGTGAGTGCGTGAGGACCATGAGTGCGTGAGGGCCATGAGTGCGTGAGGGGCATGAGGGCCGTGAGGGCGGTGAGTGCGTGAGGGCCATGAGTGCGTGAGTGGCGTGAGGGCGGTGAGTGGCATGAGTGCGTGATGAGCGCGAGGGGTGGGAGGGCGGTGAGTGCGGGAGGGGTGTGAGGGCCATGACTGCGTGAGGGGCGTGAGGGGCAGTGAGGGCGGTGAGTGCGGGAGGCCCCCTTCAGACGCGGCAGCGGCGGTCCTTCCGCCGCTGCCGCGTACTCCCGGGAACCCGAGCCACCGCATCGCATCTCCGAGACCGACCGCATGCTGCCCCGGAAGGACCGCCGCTTCGAGGGTCGCTCTACGTGTGTCGTCTCTGTGGATGGACTGCCGCCGTGCTCCCCGGTCAACTGTATTGGCGAATTCGGGTGGTCATTTCCCGGCCAATATTTTGCCATATCTCCGGCAAGGGCGTTCGCGTGGTCAAAGGCTAACGAGTGCGCGCCGTTCGGGTGGCGCTTCTCAGGCGTGTGCCGGCAATTTACCGGCACAATTTTTGCCCGAGCTTCAGGAGGTCGGGCAGCTTGTCTGCCAGACTGTATCCGGTATCGTCATATCTGAATAGGGAAAGGATACCATACGAAACAATGCTCGCTGATAGCGGGTTCGAGTAGAAAACGAAGCCATTGAGACAGACACCCCTCTGTGGTCCGCGAAAAACAGCAAAAACAACGGAGATAAAGATAAAAAAATTTAAAGGAAGCTTGCGCAAGATCAGTTTGCTATGGGACACAGCGTGTTGTTACACCGCTGTAAGAAAATGTATTGATAGTGCTGCAGCTCCTGCAGCTCGACACTTGAACGCGCGTTACTATTTCAAATGGCTGGGCCAAGTAAAAATGCTGAGGATTTCAGAAAAAAAAAGGAAATAACAAGAAAATAGAATATAAACAGCGACGCTGGTGAGCCTTCTGGGATTCTTGTTAGATGGCAACCGTTCTTCGGTAATCCAAACAAAATATATTAAAATTTGTTTACCCACATGTCAGAGTCCGAATATATGTTGCTGATGCCTACAGCGTGCCTATTGTATCTTAAAATAATCGTAGAAGAAGTTAACAAGTTCACGGGCGACCTAGGCAAACGAAAACGTCAGTTGCAGGCGCTTTGTGTTCCGGTGGCGAGGGTCACGCGGTGCGCCGATGGTGCGGTTTTAGTTGCCTGTGCCGCCGGCGTCAGCTCGCCGGCGATTGACCACCCGAATTCGCCATATGTTGAACTGATTCGCCCAACCAGGGGGCGCTTGGAAATTGCGATGGTAGCGCTACCGCAGTACACCACACGGTCGTGTCGCGTCGGTCGCGTTCGTAGCGTTGCATTGGCGTCGCAGGTGTTTCGAAAGCATGGGGAAGATTCAGAGAAGGATAGAAAGCGTGCGAGAATTATTTCTCATGGTGAGTGAAGAAACGATAGAGAAGCTTCAATAACACGCATCTTCCGCCGGGAAAGCGGTTGATTTCCCCGCCAACGAGTCGGGTCCGCCTCGCAAGTACGGCCGTGCGGCGTCTACGATATAACTTTACAGGTGAGCGTCACTTGTTTAAATTTTGCGCTGTAATAACATTGTGCCTTCTCCTCTTAAAAGAAAGATTACTAATCACAATGAACCAGTGTTCTCGTGAGTCCTGTTAGACGGCGTTGGGATACTATTTTTCGGTCGCTGAACCACCGGCAGACTACGTTCTCGCACTAGAGGCTACGAGTGGGATAGCTTTTCGGACTCGTCCACGCCGAAGAAACGTGTCGGGGATCGTGCGGGCATAGGCTGATAATTCCGGGAAGAGATAAGACCCCGCGTACAGTTGCGACTACAGGTCCTCGCTGGGCTGGAGTCGCGGACCGGTGCGAGCATTAATATTGCTGAACACTCTTTCTGCATCAGCCTGCCTCTTTAGTAGGAAACTAAAACGCCAGGGCACGACCTGAACAAAGGCCTTGTAGATTTATTACCAGGTATTTTTGTCTCACTTTACTGAGGCAGTAGGTTGCAGTTACTGGGACCTGCTTCTGCTGATTAATGGTACTTTTTCTACGAGTTTGAACAATAATGTGCCGCGAGATTTTGTCAGAAAGAGGGGCAAACAGTTGAAAACGAAAAGAGGCTAGCCTAGACTAAATCTCCTGCATAATTGTCTCCTATGCAGATGACTGCACATAATTTTAGTCCAATCTTCATGACAGTGTTCAGTTGTATAAATTTATAAAAAATTAATTTCTCTATCAGGTTCAAGATGTCCAATCCACATGCAAGATTTTCAAATATTGGGTGGGGGCTTGATTCATACTTTCCTGTGTGGGACATTTTAGGAAGAAAATGTTGTGTAGCAAAGAAAACACCAGTCACACATGATAGGTTGCCATCATTAGAACAAATTTTATTTTATGGAAAAATAATCCATGCCTGTCAGTGTTTAATTGCTGCTTCACTGAATAAAGTTTGTTTCGTTGCATGTTTTCAAGCGTTTCCAGGAATGTACCGTATTTTTTGGGCTATACTTATAAAAGTAGAAATTTTAGGCTGTGCGGACTATGCGGGATTTTTTTTTTCAATATCGTTGATTATGACGAGACGAAACGGATTTTGTGAATGAAAGAGTATGTTAATGATGATTTATGTATATTATAGTTTTTTTTGTGAGCTAAAAAAGCAGACATTTCTCAAGGTGTGCCGTCTATGAGAAGATATTCGTGACGAATAAGCACCAGGGGCGGACAATCTAAGCAAAATCTTTTATTTTTTACCCCAAATTTGCCCTTGCGGACTATAGCCTGGAAAATATGGTACAGCAGCAAAATGCAACGCTTTCAGAAATGTTTTGTTGACAGCGAAAACGATTTTATTGAGTTTTATCACAACCACGAGTAGGTAAACACAAAACCTTGTGACAATATAAAAATTCTTCCCATGCTCTTAACACGGTGACATTGGCGCAGACTCGAAGTATGGCCGGCAGGACACTTGCAGATGATGTACACATCTCGAGAAGCAAGGACTGTCAAAGAAATTGTAGGGCCGAGAACCCCGACTATTTCAGGGATCTTGCATGGCAGATCAGCTGTTCATGATATTCCAAATCTCACGAAAGATGTCTCCCAGTTCGTGAAAAAGCAGTCATCACCTAAGCATATCTATCTTTAGCCAAGCTATACTGAGTCTTGGGGTACAGACTAAACCAAAACATGTAACTCGAAGACAGAAGAGACTACAGAAGTTGCCAATCAACTAACGATACTTTTAACTGGCTAAGAACCGGGCACATATAGAGAATGCAAAATAGACGAGGAAAGGTCACCTGTATATTGGAGCGAGGGAGTGAAAATTAATTTAAACTGACTAAGAATCTTTCACGAACAATTACAGGGTTGGTAGGTTCCCTGCAATTAGTCTTTATTCAACACCTCAGCTGGCATCTCGCCCAGTAACTTGTTGCAGGATGAGCCTCGGCGTCGTCTTTGCGGGTGTTCACGAAGTGCACGCTACAAATCCTCGCTGACGTTGGCGGAATCAAAATTGAACCGCCCCCACTGAAAAATAAATCAATAATATAAGATCTCTGGTATGATCAGCGAAAAATCCACACAAAATAATAAAACTATTATTGTCCCTAACAAGTAAACACGTAATGAGGCTTTTTTATTTGGCTGTTTTTATTTTAAAGGGAGGGGGGGGGGGGGGGCGGAGGGCTGGTTGAGGCGGTTTGGATGTGCATTCCTTGTGTGTGTTGTTTGGGAGGGGGGGGGGATGCATGTGTATATTATAGGGTCGTACATGATGGCAATAAACAGCTAAAAAAAACGGGAACAGCGATTAAGAAACACACACGGCAGGACAAAGCTGTACTCGCAACCCTTAAAAGCCCCTCCCCTAGCTAGAAGTCTGCTGACAAGGTAAGAACGGCAGTGCGTCTCTTCTGAACGGCCGACCTCCAGCACGTCTTCGTTGCCCTTCGCTGCGATTTGGCTGCACGCTCGAGGCTAACGAGATAGAATCCCTATCGAAGGTTGGAAGCTAGTTTTGGAGGAACTGAAGCTCCTCCCTGGCCGTTCTTATGCTGTCAGTGATTATAGTTCAAATACTCATGCCAAAGGGATCCAACATCGCGATCGGAGCCCCGTCAAACACCTCGAGGGAAGGGACAGACGCGCACGAAAATCAAATATTCCGTCACGCAGGCACTGCCAACGGACTTTCCGGCCTTCGGAAGTTATGTTGTTATTGTTCGGACACCAATCTCATTTCGTTTTTCAGGCATATTTAGCAAAACTGATCTTCCAACGAACGAGAAACTTACTTTTGTTGGAGCACTGCCGCTGGTTCAGGCTTGGCGCCGTTCGAGTCTCGTACGGCTTTTCAGGGAAGCGGTAGAATTTTAAAGACTGACTACAACAATATCGGAGGTTGTTACTGCAATCAACAACGAAATATTTGTGCTAGCCGGGCTTTTATATCTTCTTTATCGCAATTATTATTATTGACTAGCGTACCCGACCGCTTACGGCGGAGAAGCGAGGCGAAAAACGAGCCACTCGGATTGGGGCGTCCCGCCAGGGGCTGGAATGGCGCTGTAGTCAGCGGCGAAACTTGAGCGCTTCGGTACTATTCTGAACTTTCTTTTCAACTGTCGCTAATTGGACTCTTACTTTCATCTTGAACTTTGTAGACGCGTACTTATCTCAGTGTGTAACGCATTCTCTGTGCTAAACTCGATATGTTTTCGCTCGTATGACTGTCTTGTAAAATTACATTCTGCTGCTTTTAATTCCCTTTATATGTTCGTTTTGAGCCTATAAACACTGTTTTGTTGTTAACTAATGACACGCCTCCGTCTCATTTTCTGCGTTTGCTTACCGGCTACGCCGGGCATCGAACGACCACCCCCATATTGTCAGGTCTCGGTGATGAACTTCCGGAGTCACCAAGCTCGTGACATACACGTTACGCCAAAAAAGTAACTGGAAGAGACGTGCAGGCTAGCGCACGAGGAGCTCGCAAGGGCCGGAGCACGCTACGCAAAGATACACAAGCGGAAAACCAAAGGAAGGTTCTTCCAACCAGGAGACAAGGTGCTACTTTTGCTGCCTACCGACAACAACAAGCTGCTGCTTCAATGGAAAGGACTTTTCGAGGTCAAGGAGAAGAAGGGAGAAGCCGACTACATCATCGAGACAGCAGCGGGGAGAAAGGTATTTCATGCTAACATGCTTAAAAAATACGAAGAGCGGGAAAGTCAGCCGGTGGAAAGGGTGTGCCAGGCGACCTGCGGCGTCATAGACCCTGACAGCAATCGAGCCATTCCTGTTCCAGCGTTTCGGCAATCCGAGGTCGAGCGAGATGTGAAGCTTTCTGATTGTTTAAGGGTGGATAAACAGAAACAGCTCCGAGATGTGATTTCAGAACACTCGTGCATTTTCTCCGACATCCTGGGCAAGACGGACTGGGCCGAGTGCCGGTTAGAGCTCACTACCGACACTCCGGTCCACGTAAAGCAGTATTCCTTTCCATTTGCGACGAGAGAAGGCGTGGAAAGAGAGGTTCAGGAGATAGCGCTACGTGGAATAATCGAGAAATCTCAGTCGCCCTACAACGCTCCAGTCCTTTTGGTCAAGAAACCGGACGGCACGAACCGCTTGTGCATTGATTTCCGGCGCCTGAACGATGTGTTGGTTGCCGATTCGGAGCCCATGCCCAGAGCTGACGCGGTCTTCACTGCCGCTAGAGAGAAGAAATACTTCTCGAAAGTAGACTTCGTCAAAGGATATTGGCAGATTTCACTGAGCGAAGAGTCCAAGCCCAAGACCGCGTTTTCAACCACGTCGGGACTCTTCCAATTCCGTTTTATGCCGTTCGGTATAAAGAAAGCTCCCGCCGTGTTTTCGAAACTGATGCACCGAGTTGTGGAGGGAATTACGGGAGTGCAGCACTACTACGATGATGTCCTAGTTGCCAGTGCTACGTGGGAGGAGCATCTCACTTCTCTGAGGCAGCTGTTTTCAAGAATCGAGACAGCCGGACTGAGAGTGCGACCCGGCAAATGTGAATTTGGAAGGGAAAACATCGGGTTCCTGGGGCATCGCATCGGCAGCGGTGAACTGGCACCGCTCGGGAAAACTCTCGACAGAATCTAAGCGGCGCCAGCCCCGCGAACAAAGCGACAGGTACGAGCATTTCTCGGCTTGACTGGGTATTACCGCGCCTTAATTCCCCACTACGCCAGAATCAGCGAGCCGCTGACCCACACTCTTAGAAAAAAAGGGTCAGTATAGTCCTCCCTAAAGGAAGGAACGCTCTTGACTTCAGAAAGGGAGAAACCTTCGTCCCTAAAGCAGGGGAGCAAAAGTTCCTCCGTCGCCTCCATCTCATTATGGCGGCCACGAATCGAGCAAATCGAGCTCAATAGGGCTTAACGAGAACACTAAGTCTATTGTAAGGAGCGAGAAGAGCAGCAAATAAAAACGTAACACGAGCTTTCCGCGAACTGTATTTATTTCCGAAGCCGGCTTCCCCCTCCAGGTAAAGAAACTTACGTTTCGAAGGCATGCAGTCACTCAGTCTTCTCATCGTCAGCACTGCGATGTTAAACGGAGACAACCGGCACCCAGTTCGCGCACTTTATGTCTTACCTTTGCTGTTCCTCGAGCCACAATTCCTTCGACAATCGTTGCGTCAACCGCACATCACGGAGGAGTGATAAACCATTCTCCCGCGAAACGAAACGCCGCTCTTAAAGAAAGCAAATCCGAAGCAACCTCTTGGCTCATTTCAGCACGGTAACACAAAATTATGGCGTAGCCGCGTAGCGTAAAAGGAGGTTAAATCACTTGCCACCAGAAGGCAGGGTCAAGCAGAGTAATTGCAAGTAGCTAGGCTAGGGGGCGCTAGGTACCGCCCAATTCATGTTCTACAAACAATATTTTATTTTCTCACGCCACGCCACGCCACGCCACGCCATCATTGGGCGCGTTAAGTTAACGCGCTCGAGCGCGCTCCAGCGGTCAGAGTGCACTCGAGCTAAACTAAACGACATCGTCTCACTTCCGGTGCACGGTGGCGGAGCGCGCTCCGCGAGCTCCGTCGTCGGAGATAGTGCGCGAGAGCTCGAACAGGTCGGTTTCCGGTGAGATGACGGAGTTTCCGCTCTCGCGGCCAGTCTCGTGGTTACTCGCGGTGGTTTCACGGGTGTTTCACGCTGTGGTCTCACACGAGATCGAAGAAACATCAAAACACAAGCGTTTTGGGCTGCGGGCCGGGCGGCCGGGCCACTCTGGACCAGAGGCGTCGTGTGTGCGCAATCCCTGGCGAGCGAGATCGTTTCTGAACGCTCCGAGGATGCCACCGTGCTCACCTCGCCGACCGCGACCGCACCAACCGAACTCCGCGGCCGAAAGGCTCCGGCGCAGCCAGGAACGGCACCGAGGTAGGAGCTGCTCGTTCTGCGCTACCGTGCAGTGCTCGGAGCTCTCGGCGTCGTTCGTGCTTGCGCCGAAGCCTTTAGGGCCTCCCTCGGACGTGCAAGTCGCGCCTGCTTGGATGCGTGGATACTTCGACGGCGATCACTTGGCAGCTCGTGCAATCGTTCCGTCATCGTGGGAAATAAAAAACAACAACAGAAAGGTGCTGGTATAGACAGGTGCATACATCCTTCAAATGCTTGTCGAAGTTCTTCATGTACCTTACCGCAATTTCAGGATCAGGCGAGCCGATAAATTCGGCCATTCAGCCGTCAATCTTTAATTAAGGCTTTTGGGAATTCAGAAGACGTTCGGCGTACCTTTAATCGCCGCACCAACAGCGTGCAGCACAAATACCAGCTCTTGCTGTTGCCGCCGTCTCCGCGCACTTATTTCATCGAGGTCGTTGTCTAACAAACACTTTTTTGACGTTTCGACGAGACTGTAGCCATGTTCAAGCGCGCGCCGGAAAGCCGGAACCGGAAACGTTAAAAAAATAATCGTCAGATGGCGCCTCGGTACCGAAGTGCGCCGTTAAGCTACGCTCCGAACCCGCGCGCTCGAGCGCAGATGTCCGAAGTCTGGAGCTCACTAACTTAACGTGCCCATTGCGCTTCGGAAACACCTATTACACACACATGTAAACACATTAGGCATACTACAAGCATCAGCTGAACATACATTGAGCGCATACACATGCATCGCACATACAAACATCAATACAACAGCACACTAACCCGAGCACTACTCCCAAGCTCTGCGTTTCAGTCTTTTATACTGGTCGTTTTGAACGTACGGAATTTTTCGGTGGCTCCCTGGCAATAAAAAATATTCACAGCATGTTGATTTTTTCCCAGCAATGTCATACATCTGAAAGTATTTTTAATGGCTCAGGGGATGAATCTCTTATTAAAAGGAAAACGCTCGATCATGCCGTAATTATTTGAAAGCCAATAAATCGAGCCGCTCCAATGCGGTTCCAAGCAATGAGTTCGTTTCCCCGCACGGCACTTCGTAGCCAGTATTTATATTGTAGTGTTTGTTTTTCTACTTGTGCTGTTCGCGCACGGCTGCAATTGCCGTCTTGAATTAATCTCTGTAGAGCGGATATTCACTCAGCTGGAAGTGATGCTTCACGGGCAGAGAAATCGCTTTTCGATCAACTTGAATGCAGTCAAAGCCGCGACTTGCGGCAAGTGTACGGAGCTACGCCAGCTACGCCGTGGCGAGCTCGAAAACCTCTAGCGCTCATCCCAGCGCGCCACTTGGAGGGCAGTTTCTCCAGGAACCGTAGTATATTTAAACAGCAAAAAAAAAAAAAAAGGATAGCTTTTTGTTTTCGATTTTACCTGTTTTTTCTTATTTTTAATGCTAAAATTCCGTTGTAAATATACGTACTTTCCGTCATAATTTTGCACTGTCCAGTCTTTTCCCCAGAGCGCAATCGCTCCCGGGAACCGACAGTCACATTGGCCACTGTACGATAGGAGCTTACCATTCAGACCAGCGTTCCAACATGACTATCCGCACGTTGATCGACTGCACCTAATTCCTCAAGTGGTCTGAAACTCTTTAATGTAAAGCGGAATGTCAACCTGCGACACCCCGCCCCCTCCAATCAAGGCCCGACCAGCGGCATTAATGCCCGAGAGTTAACGTCATCTCATCTTGTTGTTACACCCCTGATACGCGAACACACGGTCACATCGGCGATAATTCCAGTCTTCTGTTCACTACGCACAACACTGCCATCACGATGTTGCTGCTATGTTGCTGACACGCAGAAATACAGAACCACGTTGAACGCCGGTTGGCACTCGGCACGGGAAAACAGAACCGAACTCAGCACGGAAGGCACCCAGGCAGCCGGCAGGAAAACCTGCCTGCCTTGGACGCAGTTCCTGCGATTTCCATAACGTCGAAAACGTCGACACAGTTCCGCGTGGTTCCGCTACTGTAGTTCCGCGTGGCAATCCAGAAACGGCCATCTTAACCAGTGTACGTAGCGCTGCTGGCACTGCTCCGGAACTTGGCTGTTTCTAGCGGCTTCGTGTGCTCGTTTGATAAAATTAGTGGTAAAAACGTCAATGCAACCGAAATGTTCTGCACGTTTGGACTAGAAGACGGAATTACAGGCGGCCTTCGCTGCCGCTGAAGTTCAATCAACTTAACAACATTTATCAAACAACGTGCGCGACGTGCTCGAAAAACGAAAGCGAAAGAAGATGAGTTGGGAGGGCGAAAGCTTTCTCCCGTCTGCCTGGAGAGGGAGGAAAACGTCTCGTTCCTCCCTTCTTCTCTTGTCCGCTTGGAGGCGCGTCAGTAGAAGGGAGGAAGACGCGCCGTTGCTACCTTTTTCGTCCATTTTTTCTTAGAGTGCACCTCACGAGGAAGGGCGGGAACAACGTGGTCAAATGGACGTAGGCCCACCAAGAAGCCTTCGGGGAGCTCAAGCGCCGTGTCTCAAGCCCTCCAATACTGCGACTCCCAGACTTCTCCAAGCAGTTTGTGCTACGCACGGATGCCTCAGATACCAGCCGTGGCGCGGTACTAATGCAGCGGCATGACGGCACGCTCCACCCGGCGGCATACGCTAGCAGAAAGTTGCTCCCCAGGGAAGCAGCATACAGCACAATCGAGAGAGAGTGCTTGGCGCTAGTTTGGGGGGTACAAAAGTTCGCCACCTACCTATACGGCGTGCATTTCTTAGTGCAGACGGACCACCAACCGCTGAGCTACATCCAAAAAGCGAGGCAGCTAAACAGCCGAGTCCTGCGTTGGAGCTTGCTGCTCCAAGAGTACCAGTTTAGCGTCGAGCACATCAAGGGCAGGGAAAACATGGGAGCGCATTATCTCAGCAGGTTGTAGACTGGTCGCATGATATTTGCCTGCATTGTTTTGACATCCAAGTATTTTATTAGATGTGTACTTTGAGTTGACGTATGTGCTTGTCTATGCAAGGGTTGTGTGTTGCATTCTATACACAGGCTTGCGCGCTAACTTCTGTGGGTCTAGAATATTATGTGATAATATTCCGAAAGTGGGGGGCCGTATCACAGAAGTAACGCCATCCTGTTTTTATTTTTATTACGTTTATTTAAACATGACGCGTTTTCGTTTCCGTAAACATATTTTCTCCTCCTGGCCTGTATGTATCTCTGTCGCTGGTTCAGTCGCTGCAAAAGCACGGGTACGTGCGCGCTGTTTTCGTTCTGCTAGTTTCTTCTTTGTTAGCTCAACCTTTCGAGGTTTGCAAGCGGGAGTTTACGTGATTCATGTGTTGTCTCTTTCTTACTCTTTCCAACCTGAAAGTTACCCGCACTGCGCCCAGAGTCTTAAGCCCCACTTGTGTATTGGTAAACGTTTCTCGCCCGCAAGGTCACCCTTAGCAGGACAAAAGTTGTTGGCGTAGGGTCCTCTTGTTTCAGCTATGTTTTGCTTTTTATAACTTCAATATGGCGGCCATGCTGTGTCAAAGGTGCCGTGTCTACGTGTTCCTCCCTTTTTGTATGAACTACTTTGTGCGCTTTTGGTTTGTGCTGTTTCGATCCGACCCCGTGCGTGAACAAGCGTGCGCGAGTGCCTCGGTTGTGAGCGTCGGACGCCGTTAAAAACGAAGCCGACTGGGCCCCAGCTTCAGTCCGCTCTTCGGGGGGGGGGGGGGGGGGGGGTGGAGGGAAGCCGCCGCCGCCGCGTACTCCCGGGAACCCGAGCCACCGCATCCCATCCATCTCCGAGACCAACCGCATGCTACCCCGGAAGGACCGTCGCTTCGAGGGCCGCTCTACGTGTGTCGTCTCTGTGGATGGACTGCCGCCGTGCTCCCCGGTCAACTGTATGTTGCTCCCATTCTGAATTTTCTTTTCGACTGTCGCTAATTGGACTCTTACTTTCGTCTTGAACTTTCTAGACGCGTACTTATCTCAGTGTGTAACGCATTCTCTGTGCTAACTCGATATGTTTTCGCTCGTAGTATGGCTGTCTTGCAAAATGTACTATCTGCTCCTTTTAATTCCCTTTATATGTTCGTTTTGAGCCTATAAACACTGTTTTGTTATTGTTAACTAATGACACGCCTCCGTCTCATTCACTGAGTTTGCTTACCGGCTACGCCGGGCATCGAACGACCACCCCCATATTGTCAGGGCTCGGTGATGACCTTCCGGAGTCACCGAGCTCGTGACTTACACGTTACGCCAAAAAAGCAGCTAAATACCGTTACCCGTTACTCGCTCAAAAAGTAACTAACTCCGTTACTCGTTACTGAATGGCAAACAGAACAGGTTCCTTTAACTAAAACGTAACGAGTTCCTTTTATAGTTCCTTTGACGACCAAATACACAAGTGCTTTTTGGTCATGCTTTATTGTTTCCTTCTCGGTAGACGCTGCACTTTAGCAGTACCTGCCTTTTCAAGTTTTCTTCAGTTATGTTTCCCCGCTTCCTTGAGAATACATCTCCGGCGACGCTGAAGAGTCTTTCTACTGACGCGCTCGAAGGAACGGCACTGTTGTCCTTCAGCAAAAGCTGGTTAATCTGGGATTCCCCTCTCTTTTGTTCTCTCTGCTTTCTAAAGTTCGAAGTTGACTATGGGTTTTGTGCCTACCCTTGTTGGCAACCTCCGGGTTTACATTTGGTCCCTACACGATTCTAGGAGGTTCAACCAACGAACATTATTGCGTTTGCTGGATGAAGCGTATTGCCAGCTGTAGAGTTCCACTGACGTGTTCAACAATAAACGTTGCTATTTGTCATACCGTTTAGTTGTTTCACGGGTCGCCCATCTGCTTTTATCGCAATACACACATGCTCAGGCTAGAATTAAAACCAGTTTAAACAGTGTTGTACAAGTTATTCCTCGAAAGTAACAAAATACCGTTGCTCCTTACTTGGCCTTAAACGTACCCAAGCATATTACTCGTTCCTTCTAAAAAAAAGGTAATTAAATACGTTACTCGTTACCGAAGAAAGTAACTAGGCAGAAGTAACTCGTTACTTGGAACGCGTTAGGCACATGCCTGGTTTTACGAAATCAGGAACAATTTATTGGTATTGACTGTATTGACTGTGACACAATGCATTCAGTACGCATTTCGCTTACGTCTCTAACGCTTTAGATATTGAAATTGCAAGAAGGCTCGTGTATGACCCGTTATTTGCATGAAAATAAAAGAAAATACAAAATAGACAAGCACAAAAACAGGCTAAATTGTTAGTATATGCTTGTCATGTGTCTTCTACTCTCAGGTAATTGCTGGAAATTAAAGGCTTTTACATAAAGCTGAGCTCCTTAAAAAGGAATAAAATTGGCCGTTTCACTTAGTTTAAAATGTGCTCTGGTTTCCTCTATCAGCAGAGATGCAGACCTGTATCTAATCGGCTTACTATAATATTGCGCTGACATGCGGACAGAATAGTGTTCCAAGGATATCTCGATCGTCTATTTAAAAACGATCATTTATCGCAAGCGGACTTTTAGCATGGGTTAAAACTTACTGTAAAATTGTATCGATAAAAAACCAGCCATAATAATTAAACACTGCCTAATCCGGCTTTGATTGCGAACAAAATGTAGTTGTAACATTATGAAAATGTATTTATCTGGTTGCTTATGTAAAACAGAAATGCCCGTTTTCATTAGTCTATTAGCATTACAAAGGTGATTATTTAAACCAATATCTGTTGAAAATTGGAGGACACATATGTAGATTGCTGAGAAACAAATCTCTTTCAACAGAAATGGCGAGGAAGTTACAATTTTTTTACTTCTACTTTTTCCGTGAGATTGGGTTGGTAGGTTTTAATTTTTACCCAAATAATATATAATAATATTTGATGTCCTCACTGAAAAACAAAAAAAACAAAAAAACAACTAAACCACGCACACAAAAGGAACGACACCAAACAGCTGGATGTACAGCTGGGAGATTAGTCGCCCGTTGAGGCAGACGAAGCTCTAGGCTGTATAAACATACGCGCACCCCAATTGTTGTTTGATAGATACATGCTTTGTGCCGCCAAACGGGGAGTCTGAAGCGCTTCAGCTGGGGAACAGTGTCTGCAGCATCTTTCGCGTGTGTATCCGAGAATCGCGCGACAAAACACAGTTATGCGTCATCTTTGTTTTAATACACTCAAACGAATCGGAGTGGTTAATAACTGTGATTAGCATGTTGTGGCCGTACTAGACGCCTTTCTAGTAAAATCGTTCCAGATTCCCCAACAAAAATCCACAAGTGAAAACAACAAAACCAAAAAAGTTGCAATATTAAGGCGAAAGCCTTATATGTCTCATCATTAGGTCGACCTTTAAAGTCCTTTAGCGAAAACACGTCGGCGACGCAAAAAGTACGAAAACACATTGGCGACACGAGAGGTACCAAAACGAAAGGTACCAATGAAACGGCGCCAAAAGTGCGTTGTCCGAGAACACGCTGTCTTCGGAGGTTCGCTATAACCTTTACCACAGCCGACGTCACGATCCGAATGAGCCAATGAAACGGCACCAAAAATGCGTTGTCGGAAAGCGCGCTGTCTTCGGAGGTTCGCTGTCACGCTTACATCGGCGCTTGTGTTTTCGCCTTCAAGTCCTCCTAGGGATAACATAAGACACCCTGTGAATCTCTTAGCACCTCTGTCTGCGGACGAGGCACGGGTCGCAGAAATCGGTGACGCGATGGTCACATGACGCATTACCTGCGGATGAAAATCGCTATTCAGTCGGGCGCGTGAATCAGTCGCATAAAGAAGAGAGGAGTTTTTGTGACAGAGTAGCGTTTTTTGAAGTCGTTTTGAGTTCGCGAATTGTGAGAGGCATTGCTCATTGCGAGCGTCCGTACATTTATTTTTGTGCAAGTTAAGGTTGCAGATCGAGGCCCTTTTAAAGTGACTCGGATTTTTAGTTCGAGCTGGAGGACAGACAGAAATGAACAGATTATAAATATACTGACAAGGTAATGAGACACGCGGGCGGGATGGTATCATTTAAGGCCTGATATAGTTAGGCTTATATTTGTTTATGGAGGGAAGGAGGGGGTATATTGTATTCAAGTAATAAACTGAACAGTGATTATGGCCATATTATTTTTAAAGATTCAGTTAATATTAAAATAAAATATTAATTCTTTCTGACGTAGGAAAACGCGAAAAGCAGTGAACGAATTTTGTCCAAAGTGTCGGTTTTCTTAAAAAAAAATAAATTGGAAGCAATATTAACGAGCGTGATTCCCTAAATTCTGCCATAGACAGTAGTGATGGCGATATAATAGTTCTCCAAGACCTGAATGCACTCACAATTTCGTGATCACGAAATATTCTTAGGACGCACGTTTATCGCCGCCACTGCACAGCCCGCCAAGAACGCGATGTTTTTAGGGGTGAAACTCCTTAGGGTCTAGCCTTGACCATCCGTCCGGCGTCCGTGCTCACATCGATTGCCATCCCATCTGTCTTCTTAAAAAAGAAAAAAAAAAATGTTTGCGCAGTCGACAGGATTCGAACTTGTGCGGGGAGACACCAATGGATTTCTAGTCCATCGCCTTAACCACTCGGCCACAACTGCGGGATGAGTAGGGGGCTCTGATATGTGGTAGTTCTCTTTCTCACATGGACCGTTGACTTAAGCGGTGTAGATGTGTTCCCACGGCTTCTAGCGGATCCAAGCTGATCCGCTAGAAGAACCACTGGCTCTGCATTTCACCGACCATAAAGCAGTATTAATGAAGTCGAGACGCAACCCGGAACTCAGCACTACCTATGAGCAATGAAAAAAGAAATCAGCACCATCAGCACTACCTATGAACAATAAAATCAGTATCATCAGCACCACCAGAGCTTCGCCCCAATCATCATCATTCACCACGGGGAGATGCTGTAATTTTTTTTTTTTTTGCTATCTCTGGGGAATATTTATCTTAGCGTATTTATGCCCCCAACGACCTGGAAATTGTTCAGGCTGTTGTTGAACTAAGTCATCTGGGCACTGTCATTAGTGTTTGCTATTCCCTCTTCTCTCCACATACACACAGTTATTATTCTAGTTTTGGGAACGACGACACGGTGCAAGTAAATTTGCCACATCTCGCTGGCCCACGTTACATTTATTCTTGCTTGCTGAGTTTCACGTTACAAATCTATTATGGGATAGAAAATACCCAGTAAGCACGCACTCTCCACTTTAATGAATGATTTTTTAGATTTATGCTTTGTGTTTTTATTCATGCAACTTGTGAAACAACCTACCAGAACAACGTCATTTGTCGCGAGCATCCTTGATCTCGTGCCAACATCTCAACCCGATCTTGTTTGTGGCATTGATCATTTGGTAACCGGACAAAAGCTCACCGGACAAAAGCTCACCGGACAGAAGCTCACCGGACAAAAGATCCCCGGACAAAAGCTCACCCGTTCTTTCATAGACCCGGACAAAAGCTCACCTTATTTTGTTTGTTATTGTACCCGGGCAAAACACGGGATGGGATAAAGTGCGAACGCGATGGACATTGCACCAGTATTAGGAGAACTGGTACCCCATTACATGCGAAAGTCTTCACAGATAAGCCATAACAGGCAGAGAAGCAACGATTTGGGACCAAAATTTAGGTCACCGAAACTGAGTGGAGCTGGTAAGAGTATGCCGGAGCACCCTTGTGCCACGCCCATGAAACTTCGTGAACCGAAGTTTTTGAACCCGAGGAGTGACCGAAGAAGCGAAGTCACCCTTTGTTGACCTCGCTTTTTATTGCGCTTATGTCGCGCTAAACGCGCACGTGAAGGTTAGGCAGAATGTCTCTTCAGTACTAATGCATGGGTTTTCTTGGGGTTCAGGGTAATATTTGAAGTGAATGGTCAAGAAAATTAAATTATTTGCGTCACTGTGCGTCGTAAATATATTTAAAATCAAGGATTATTTCAGGGTGATGTGAAAGGAAATCTAAAGCAAAAGTATAATATAAAACCATAGAGTTGCGAATTTTTGAAATATTTTGAAGGAACGGGAGTTCGGCCTTTTGGACAAGTACAAGACGGATGACCAATTCAGAAAGCTGTGTGAGATTTGGGATAGGCTGGCGTTCCTTCTACCACAGCTTGTGCCCGAAGTACTAACCTACATCAGGGAAAAGTCTACCGGTGGCATCGACAACCTGCTGGACTACTTTGATTGCACGTATGTCAGCGACCCCTTCTGTTGTGCTTCTGCTCCTTCTGCGGCGGCACCCAGAGCGAATTCTTCCCTTTGCCTGACCTGTCCGCTGACGACGACCGGAGGTTTCCTGAGAACGATGGAATATGAACGATGCTACTCTTCAAGATAAAGACCGGACGAAAAATATACCTACGAACTATGGAATACCGGGTTCAAGGAGCTTGTCGGCCACGCCCATCCAAGTGTCTGGAGGCTGATTGAATGTCTACAGTAAAATCAGGCGTTCGTTGCCCCGGCATTGACACAAGCCCAAAGAGGTGAGCCCCCGGTGAAGCGGGTCCGAAAAACCACTCTGAGCCTGCAGAATTGTCTGAAAAAAAAATATTTGCAAAGGATTCCAGGTACACCGAGATCTACCAAAACTGCTGGAGCTAGTAGGGGACTACATTAGCTTCTAACCAATCGATAAATAAACTTGTTTCTACTCTAGTCAGCAAACCATGCACCTGTCAGATTTAATTTATAGTTCCATTTTAGTGTCGCTCGCATGCACCTAAGTTGTCCGCACTCGTGTTAAGACCAACATGAAATTTTCTTCTGGTGAGGTTTTGTCCGAGTCTGTGAAGAAATGGGTGAGCTTTTGTCCGGTGAGTTTTTGTCCGTTAAGCTTTTGTCCGGGATTTGATCACTTACCTTACTTGAGCGGTTATTCCCTACTTTCAATTCACATTAATATGTCGCGCCCAGAAAGCATAAAAACGAGAAACTATTTGGCACTGCAAAATGCAAACCATTAGTACCGAACTATCAAAATTCACTTATATTTAAAGGATATTGATAATCATAGTGTACAAAATATTTGAAACATGTTTGTAGCCAAGCTCAATGTTCTAAGTAAAAAGCATATCCCTATAGGGTCTATTCATATGACGTCAGACTTCTTTTTAATGTCAAGTCACTACACACAAGCATGGCCGCCAAAAGCAAATGCGGTTTTCTAATTGGCAAGTTTGTTTTGCCTTATCTTGTTTTCCGCAGAGCTCACGAATGACCGTTTTGTTAGCGGCCATGTTTGTGGGCGATGACTCAGCATCTGAATAGACTCTATTGGCACTGTCATTCCTAGCCGCAACGCTCGGTCGTATAACATTCACATCAAGCGCCTATCAAACAAAAGAAATTTCACTGTACGCGCTGTAAGCTCAAGTAAGCTGATAAGCGGCTGAACCGCTTATCAGCTTACTTGAGAAGAATAAGTAAAAACAACAAAGAAGCCAAAGAGGAATAACTTCATAATATTTTGCCATCCATGCTAATAACTGACTAAAACTTTAGCGTGATAGAAAGTCAAAAGATTGTAACGATGTCATTCTCGTTGTTAGTGGTGGTAATATCCTCCCATGTAATCAATGTGCCATCGTTCTTAACAAAGTATCTACACGGAGGTGTTCCGTTAATATAGTTGTTTCAACACCCACTACAAACGACTCTGACTATATTGTAATGCTCCCTGCTTTTATTGATCCCGGTGGTGCTGAAAGCATAATTACCGAGATCACTTAAGCATTCTTCCGCCCCTGGCAACGGTTTAATTACCGCCCCCCCCAAAAAAAAAGATAAAAAAAGTGCCAGTGTTTACTCTGGGATTGTGCTATCAAAAGTGTTCCAGCAGTCGCTGCACAATGGTTTTATTCATGTTAAGTGGGGGGTCGCGAAGGTGATTCAACTCCACAAATCAGGTAATAAGCATTCTAACTTAATGACCGACAGATTTCGCTCACCTGCTTAACATGTAAACTTTGAGAGCATGTTTTGTTTTATAAGTTCACCAGACTTTTCCAATTAAATTAGTTTTTTACACCTTCACAACACTGCTTCCGAAAAACGCATTTAAGCGAAACACAATTGGTGTTTTTCATTGATGAACTAAACACCATTCTTGACCAATTATCAGTTGCCAATTGCATTATTTTTATACTTTTTAGAAGAATTCAATCAGGTGTGTTACTAACACAAGCTGCTACTTCATAAGGTACATCAGCTCAATCTTGATCCCAAACTTCTTACATGGCTTGTTTTTTTTTTTGTTAACCATTCTCAGTTCGTTGGAGCTAACAATTTAACATATCAACGGAGTGGCGTTTACTCCGGTGTGCCCCAAGGCTCTGTGCTTGTATCTCTTTTTTTTTATCTATTTTTTCTCACATTGTTTTTTTTTGCAGATGACTGTGTAGTTTTCCGGGAAATAACATGCGACGACGACACAACACGTCTTCAATTATATTTTAACGCTAATCCTATTTGGTTCAAAACGTGATGCATGAGAAAAAAACAAACGCTAACAAATATAAACTTATGCCGCCTTTAAATTTCGCCTTTAAATGGCGTATATTCTTGTCAGTAACCTGGTATTCAGATTTCACACCATATTACTTGGACCGTTCACACCTCATAAGCACACTGACTGAATATTCGACTTAGCTTTGCAAAAGCAACTTCCTCTCTGAAACTACGGCTATATGAGCTCCTAATTCACTGACAATTTGGATATGCCGCTTCAGTTCGGGATTCTGGCCATTAAAACTTAACACACCCAGTAGAAATGGTTCAAAACAATTCTGCTTGTGTTATATTGTATATTTATTGCAGCACAATGCAATCAGTACACTGAAATATAACCTTGACTTTCCATCTCTAGCATCTTGCCTTAAAAAATGTCGTCTCTGTTTCTTTCACAAGATGTTTGATCACGCTACACGCGCCCAAAACTTATTAATTTCCTCTCCAGCACGTTTCATTTTGATTAGATCATGTTCATAAGGTCGGGAGTTCATCGTGTAGTACTGGTAGGTCTCAATAATTTGTTCCTCGCCCTCAGAAGAGTGGAATCGCCTTCCAGCGCCAACAGCATCAATCGAAGATTGCCGGCAAGTGAAGACCGCTGCAGCTGATATTTTATAACTAGGCGCCATTTTACTGCATTAAAAATATATGCACTTTTTTACTTCATCACTATGGTTTGCAACCACTGCCATCTCTAATGCCGTAGGCATTAGAGATGGTGGAGGTGGGGATGAAGATGGTCACGTGACATCATTTGCTTGGACAAGGAAGATTTGGGGATTTTTAAAGGTGTGCGACCAGTGGTTGGAATCGAATGGCACTGCGTCACTCATAGCTCTCGTATTGCAAGGAAAAAGGGTTGCGGAAGAAAAGTCCCCGGAAAAAACGTCCCCGAAAAAAATGTCCCCGAAAAAAAAGTCTCCGGAAAATATGCCCCCCCCCCCCCCAAAAAAAAAGGCCCCTGGTGGAAAGTAGAAAAAAATGTCCCCAAAGGATTCTCTATCGCTGGGTTTTCCTCGATTCTCATGGCCTTCGGGCGGTCCTGTCATTATCCGGTCACAAATGACCTGACCCACCTAGAGGTAGAAAAGGAGACTGGAAGTCACACAAAGCAACCGAAGTAATCTATTGTGGGGAATCTTGGAAACCAAATTATTGTGTTTGCCAAAACCAAATTATTTGTGTGTATGTGTGTTTTTTTTTCTATTGTGAAATAAACAGTTTAAAACACTTTTAACCAAAACCAAAATATTGTGTTTGGGAAAATTTGAGAGGTACTTGTGTACTATTTCAAATAGGTAAAAAGCGCGACACTGTTAGCAGGAACAAGCGATCGCTAGTTATTTTTTCTCTTTTTCTCGTAGAAGCGAAAGGTTGTCATCAAAGTTATCATAGGAACTGAAAGTGCTCATTCAGGTATATAATGCAGACGGTAAAATTTCGTTCCCACTAATACTCTTTCTAACTAAAATGTGAAAAAACGCCGATGTCGTGTTTGCGCTAACACTGTCGCGATGTGTACCTCGGGGAATCGTATATTTCCTAATTTGTTGGGGCCGTGTTTTCCTACTTGCCACAGGGTGCCTTTTTTCCCAAGGACATATGACCGGACCGCCCGAAGGCCATGAGGATCCGGGAAACCCAGAGAGAGAATCCTTTGGGGACATTTTTTCCTACTTCCCACGTGGGGCCTTTTTTCCGAGGACATTTTTTCCGGGTGTATCTTTTCCGGGGACATCTTTTCCGGGGACATTCTTGTAGTGTTGAATCTAGGAAGGAATGACACTGCGCTACTTGTCTCGAACCACTATTCGCATAACCCTTGACATTTTTCAACTCGCCGTCGACCTTTTGTTTCTGAACGAACAACTCGGGTCGTGCTGGACCCACAAGGCGGATGAAGTTATGTAGACGACAACGAGCTGGCAACATAGGAGATACATTTTCAAAGCCGAAGCAAGCACTTTACTTGGAAATAATTATTTTACGTGCAAAAACCTCGACTGGAAACAAGCAGTGAGGCACCTTCATATATTCGAGAACTAAAACTTATTCTATGCAAAATCGCTCACGTGCTACGATAGGTTAACACGGTATGTAACAATGGTTCCTTTTTCACTTTCAATAGAAATTTCGCATCGTGAACAAAGCAATATAGAATACGTTGAAATGGAAGCTGCAGTATGATATAATAGCGTACGTACGCATTGTTCCCACAGCATAGAGCTAGCCTCGTTGTCATTTACAGATTCCAAGCCAGAATGAACGTCGATAAGATTGACCACAAGGTCAGTGACTCGACCTTGTGAACACATACACTTAGCATATGCCGGGTGTTTCAGCAAAGGCTGAAAAAAAAAATGCTTAATAATGTGGCTGAAAAAAAAAAGAGAATCTTTTCTTTTTTCGGGGGGGGGGGGGGGGGCAAACTGCAAGTTACGGTAGACGATAGGGATTGTAAAAAAAAGTCTAACTAGATAACTAGTAAGTTAAAACAAAACAACTTTTTAATTGGTAAAAATAAACATATGATTTCAATTAGAAACTTGCTGACCGCCATCGAAAATGACCAAAGCAGTGCATTTTAGAAAGACTTTGAGCGCGTGGGAAGCGTGGCGGTATACTGAAGTTACCACTTGGGTTGCAGGCACGAGGCTGGCAATGTGAAAACGCGGATAAAACAGATAAACTGCGCGGGCGCGTCGGATGTCGGATGTATTTTCAAAACCCCCCACAAAAGAAAAGAAAAAAAAAAAAAAAAGAAACGAGGCACGCGTTCTGAACATTGCTACAATTAACTGATTTGGAGCCAAACAATTATCTGATTGTAACTATGTTTATTTTTTCTAATAAAAATTAACTTTTTTGGATTATCTGAAATAATGTAGCTTATAAATATGTTTCATCATTTCCTTTTTAAATATTTTTAGTGTCTTCGTTGAAACATTTGGTACACACATGGACAGAATGTCATTTTCCTCTGCAAATGTGACAATTTCTGCTCGTTTAAAATTTATTTCTGTCTAAGGTCATAGTGCTATTATACAAATGAGTAGAGCTTTGTCTAGGAGATCCGAAAGTCTGCTTAATTTCACGAAAATAATTTTGCTTTATTATTATTCTTTTCACTGGAAAGCCCACTTTTAACTGTTAATGTGCTTTAAGGTCGACTTTCAAACAAAGAGAGTCATGAACCTTTGTAAGAAAAACATGATAACATGGCCAGTTGTTTTTACGAAAGGCATTGTCTCTCGCCTAGAATCGAACACTCTCACTCAGTCAAGCGATACCTTATTCAATGCACTAGCAGAAAGATTTTGCTTAAAATGGTTGTATATAGGTATATATGTTCTAGCATTATCGCAAAACGTTCGTCTCCTACCGGTGAAAGGAGCTCAAAACACGCTGCATGTTCTGTCTCTCGACTTTACCCGTAGAATTAAGATTCATTTTAAATCCTTACTGTGTACAAACACAGCTCAATTTTATTCTTGTCTCCATCATGCCGCGCGCAGCAGGGCCGAGCAAGCAACGCTCGGTCACGGATTCCTAGAGGATTCATGTTTATTCTTACTCGAAACGTAACTTTTATCATTTCGTCCTACTTTTTTGTTTTCGAAAGTGCCTGTTTATTTTCACCCCGAGCGGTCTTCGCTGTAACCTCCTAGGCCGAGTTTCCGAGCAGATGCCGATCCACACTAGATAAGGAGCTTCGCGGGACCTTGTCGAGTCAGTCTCGCTCTCGCTTGCTGTTACGCCGCCAAATCGCCACACGCCCACTCGCTTTTCTGCTGTTTCGACGCTCGTTCTTGAATTTGTTTTCTGGCGCAAGTTTGCCGATTAAACCTTTATTTTCAGTTCACATTCCCCGAGCCCCTTTTCATTCGTGACAATATTCAGGATTCGCCGGTAGCTTCAGGTTTACTGGAGCGGGTATCGGACATTTCAGAGAACGCCATTTCATCGAACGCCGTTTCATCGAATAAGTGGACATTTCATAGAACGTGGATTCATCAAAAGCCGTTTCATCGAATCCCCTGACGCCGTTTAATCAAATTTCCCTTTACTGAATTTTGGAGTAACACAATACTTTTTACATAATTTACTATCGCTTTTGAAATAGTCTTGACGTCGCTCTGAATTCATTAGAAATAGAATTACTACCAGGTAAATGTTTTGTACCCCTAAACGTTGGCTACTGAATCATAAAATGTAGCTATCACATCAAAACGTGAGTGGATACGCGACTTATTCTTTTCTGTCGAGGTAGGCGGCTGTTCTCGGTCACACACTTTTTCCCACTTCATCCCCCTATTTATTCATGCGTAAAAGGTTCTTTCTTAAGAGGGAAACAGCTATTCTCCACAGCGCCTTTTTATTTTGTATTTGTCGATTTACCTGGATTTTCATTTTATCCTAGGAGAATAGCTTTCTTTTTAAAAATATACATGTTCCCAAAAAAGACAAATCTCTCCTCTTCGTTAATTTATCGTAACCGGCAGAGCCGTGGAACTGTCGGATCTTAGACAGGCAGTATATATATGGTATGTCTAATATCCGACAGGTCCATGGTTTTGTCTTTTACAATAAATGAATAAATGAGGGGAGAAGGCGTCTTTTTTTCCACCGTATCATGGGACACGGAGATTAGAGCTTCAAGGACGGCTTTGTCTTGAAGCAGAATAGGTATCTTCGAGGACGAACATATATGCGCCCTTGAACGGACGTGCGTTCATCACTGCACCTGATGATCACAGCCTTAAAAAGTGTCGTCAGTGTCCCCGTTTCTTATTGGCCCGATTACCAAAGGTCTCCATTTACTAAAAAAAACAATAGGAGGTGACAAGATGTTTCTTCCTTTTATATAAGCAGATCGGTGGCCGAGTGGGCATGCGCACACCAGCTCGGAGCACGTGAAGTGAAAACTCGCGCTGCTGAACCCAGAGATCCTGGGTTCAATCCCCTCCCCTGCCCGTTTCGATCTGGATGAGCAATGTAATGGCATGCGGTCGTGTACCACTACTGCGTGGTGCTCGTTAAAGACCCCAGGCTAGCGGTTGTACTGCACTGGCTAAATTTCTCATGTACAGCGAGTGACTCGGCCTATCTTAGAAATGTCTGACCAACTACACGCCGTCTAAATATCCTCACAACCTCAATTATTCTTATTATTTTTATATATGTATAAGTTTATAAATTATAATAAATATTAAAACACTGCAATCCTCCCGGCACCAATAGAAAACTATTTCCTAAGTGTAGAATTTCTACTGCTCAAGATAGGCGGCATTCAATGAAACGGCTTCGATGAAATGGCGTTCGATAAAAGTGCGTTCGATGAAACGACTTCGATGAAACAGTGTTCGAGGAAACGGCGTTCGATGAAATGCCCGGACCCACACTGAAGCGGTAGATTTCTTTTTTTTTAAGTGGAATTGTTTTTTAGCACTTTTCAACATAGCTGTTATTTTTGCCGATTAATCTTTTTTTTAAGACAAAAAATTCATATTTTTTGTTTATAAAACCCCAAAAATTGTTTTCTTCAGTTATCCAGTCGTTTCCGGGCCACTTGACGAGCTAATCTCTGTCCTTGTAAATTTCTTTGGGCAGAAAAGCCTCGCTCTTCTGGAAAATCTCGAAAGCATCTAGTGTTAGCTCAGGAAAATGAATTGAAACTTGTATACAGACTGATTGTCTAAATCTATACGCAGAGAATCGTCTTGGACGCGCGCGGAGAACCTACGAAAGATGAATTTCGTGAGAGTAGTAAAACTTGAATTCATTGTCCTAAAAAGTAATAATCATATACTCCCTTAAAAAAAAAAAAGAAACAAATATTCACTGCAGTATATCTTTAGGCACTCTCTATCCGCCCAAGTTGCCCTGCCGTTAACGCTATCTTGATTCCGGAAGATGGAGGACGAGGAGGGGCGGTGTGAACGCGAAACAGCTGGAACGTTTCATGTATGGTTACGAAATGTCGCTGAAATCTACTCGCGTTGTGAAAGTGCTTTCTTAACTTTCGGAGCGATCGTGCTTCTTCTCATCTGCTCACAGCTTAGAGCGCGGCATTCTAGGCGCCTATCGCAAACATCTCTTGCCGTTTTATATAACAAAGAGATGTGCCAATTATGCAGTTAGAAAACCAATGTGTGGGACTGCCATCATGAATCGGAACGGTAATAAAACCAGGAGCATGGCAAAGTACCAGTCTATTTTTTTTTCGTTTTTCGTGAAGATCGTTTTGTTTTGGGGAGGGTGCTCAACGAGAGGTTCAAAATAATTTTGTTCGTACCAGTGTCGTACACGCTCCTCAGAAAGAGGAACGGAAGCTCGTTCCTCGTTCCTTCTGATTTGTCGAACGCGTTCCCGTTGCGAGTTTCACCTGGGGGAAACGAATTCGTTCCCGTTACCACCTAAAAATAGAACGTATCGTTACATATAGGTTACTGTTTCATTGTGCTAATTACCAC
The DNA here is from genome assembly GCA_013358835.2 of Ixodes persulcatus. Taxonomy (NCBI): domain Eukaryota; kingdom Metazoa; phylum Arthropoda; class Arachnida; order Ixodida; family Ixodidae; genus Ixodes; species Ixodes persulcatus. The sequence goes on along the minus strand of JABSTQ010011325.1, from coordinate 762,078 downwards.
GTTGAGCTAGTTCAGACGAAGTTATTGTTTATATACATCCCATCAAAAGGAACATTGGAATTTGAATGCCGTGATTATAAAGACACCAGGCGAGGAGTACAACCAAAAGCAAGGTTCCATTTGTTGATATATTTACCTTTAAAAATCTCAGCGTTTTATCCCGTTCCTGTTTGTGGTGGGCTATTGACACCAGCCAAATTTACTGTAAGCCGGGAAAAAGGAGCGGGGTTAATTTTATTATTTTTTTTTTCCTTAAAGTGTTACCCCCCATTGCACGATAGTTTTACAGCAAACTCGCACGTTTTTATCTAAGCCCCTTATTTGAACTTAACAGTTGCTTCTCATTGTTGCGGTCCGCAAGACGAGCAACTGGAGAGGAGGAACAAAATTTAGGGCTCGCACAAGCTGGTAAAGGTTTAACATTTACACTCTCAAAAAAAGGGTATCACCTTACACCCCCTTGGCCCATATAATACACCCCAGAGCTTCATCTCGACATACAGCGCCCAATAGTCGAACAGACGGCCCCAAATTTTACGAGGGGCTTCATAACGGTGCGATATAGCTTTTTAAATAGCTAAACTACGTATCAAAAACCTCGTAAAGAAAACACCGAGTTTTTGCAGTGGGCCAAGAAATCCCCGATTATATTTCTTGTAGTCAGTAACACATACATTAGTTATTTTAATAAGTTGTACCACACAGCTATGATGATGTCTCCCGCATAGGAGACGAAACGTCTTATAAATTGTTGGTATTGCTATGCAAGTCGGAGGTATTTGTTTTTAAACAGCTATGAAGCCCCTCGTAAAATTTGGGGCCGTCTGTTTGACTATAGGGCGCTGTACGTCAAATTGAAGTTTTGGGCTGTTTTACATGGAACAAAGGGTGTAAGAATACACCCATTTTTTCTGAGAGTGTAGAAAAAACCCCGAGACAGGCGAAAGGAAGGAAAACACAACACGAAGTCTCAAACACAGCTCAAATTTATCGGATAGAAAATCGAAGATGGAAACAAGTGCCCCGAAAACCGAAAAAAAGGGAGGTTGAACTTCTCTTCCCCGAAAACATAATAGAGGGAGGACATTGACCAATAGCACACCGGAACTGTTCTGAAGCAAACAAAAGCGGGGAGGGGGAAGATTCCTTATCCCTCCTTGGTGAGGTCCTGATACACATCACAAAAGACGGGGCTGCGGAATGGTGACCCATTTAGGGGAAAACCCCTAACAAGGACAACGGCCGATAACCCCGACATTCGTTACGGAATCTTGAACTTGCCTTATGGCGTCCTCCGCGGGAACGCGACACCCAGAAGGGTCCTCGGAGGTACTCCGGCCGCCACAACCACGACCACAGCGGTTACGACGGGCGGACGCGCGGTTCGGGATCGTTTGGGGGAAGCCCCGACTCTGGGTGTCGGGTGACGCGTGTTAACTTCGGAGCCGTTTGTTTCAAAAAGATTAAGAATGAAAGGTTAAAAAATACAGTTTTGTCAGCCGCAGTAGGGATAAGTTATTGCTATTCGTTTTCAGTGTTAATTTATTTGCCTTCGAGCCCACAAACTTGCCCAGTGCCCAAGCCGCCTACGCGGGGAGGTTGTTCGCAAACCGGCACGAAGACAAAAGCTACTTCAACCCTGCCCCCCCCCCCCCCCCCACACACACACACACACACACACACACAAAACCAACAACAAGCAAACTAGCAAAAATAACGAGCATTTTGAAACATTTGGTAATCGCTCTCAACCAACCACCCTTCCCCTTTCTCCTCACTCCACTCCCACGGCAACAGCCCTCCTGATGAAGAACGCTTTGGGACTGGATACAAGTATTCCCAGTATAGACAACAGGGTGATTCCACGTCACTTCATGCAATGATGGTCCGCGTCAAAATTTCGATCTTTTTGTTAAAAATATATATGAAAGCTATGTTCTTGGGAGGAACATTCAGCTATATATGAACGCCGTAACAATTTGTTTCGCTGAGGTATAAAATAGAGAAGCTCGAGGCGTGGAAATTGAGAAGATTTTACGGTGCTAATTTGCACAGTCGTCATCTCCACATCGAAGCTTTCACGTCACCATAACTTTTTTAACACATTTTACAAAAGATATACAACACATACACAAAAAATTAAAAATATCAATAAAATATTTCTATGCAAACGAAAAAAATCAAACATGGCATAAAAACGCGTTTTAGAGACATATGCACAATTTTTTTTTTTGCAAATACACTATCTTTCATAATACTTCACAAAACATATCAAAATGCGCGTTTTTAAATATTCTTCCCGAATATGCAAAAATTAAACGCCCACCCTTAATTTTCTTTTGTCATTAACGCGGAAATGCAGCTGATTTCTCAAAATGTGGCAAGATTGGGCGTTGATATTTAAAGAAAACTCCATCTTTTCTTTTTTTAAACTCCCCTTGGTACTTTGCAGTGACTTGAACTAACCTATGATGGCAAAACATTGAGTAACATATGACCTCCGAGGGGAAAAGCTACGACAAACCTTCACTCGGAGCGAGCCGACGTCTTCGTCATAGCGGCTTTTCCGCACAGCACCAAACATTTGTAGCGTTAGTTATGGCATGTGTTTTATATTTTTCCAATTATTTTCTTCGAAAGGGGTGAGTATAACTGACGCGAAAAGGGACTTTGAGCGGGAATACCATCAATTAGGTTACAATTCACAAAAACAAAACTGCCCCACTCTGCAAATTCGCTAACATCCCCAGATTTGGACGCCGACTAGTACAAACAAGTAGCCTAATTTGGCTAATAATAAGCCACTCTAGTAACCTTTGACGGCACAAGCAAGGGGAGGCAAAAAAAAATGCCTCGACCAAAATTATTTTGTACAAAGTGGTCCCCGACAGAATTTGCGCACCGAGATGAAGCTTAGAGGCCATGGTCGGATTTGGCCATCTTTCCATTGCGTCGTACGATTTCGTCATGCATGTAACTCCTGTCGGCAATAATAAAAAATAATTTTTGTGATGCACTGCACTTGCTTGTCGGCCCCTTTTGCGTCCTTGTGACACGCGCTCAACGAATGGCCCGTGCTTAACTAATTTCGCGTTTTCGTCTCGCGCGCTCTGTTGGCACGCGCTTTTGTATTACGGCGCTGGCATGTCTCGCTCACTCGAGGGGCTCTCCCGTGGCCCTCACGTTCGTCTCAAACGAAAGTGCTTGGGTCCCCAGTTGCCCTTGAGTACAGGTGGCTTTCAGATCTCGCCGCTGGGCCCAGCATGTACAGCAAACTCTACATGTTCCTTCTTTTTGGAATCAAGTCAAAGGCTCTTACGCGATATCCGGACAATCGTTAATGAATCCGCGAACAGGTGTATGTCTTTTTTAAACGTTGGCTGACAAAGTGCTTTTACGTGCAAAGATGTTTACTGAAACCAATTCTACAAGCCCCCCCCCCCCTCCACACATACACACAAATAAAATAAAAAAAAAAAAAAAAACGTTTGTTGTGGTTTGTTTTTACACAAAGTCCCCCAAGCAAGAATCGAGTGTTCATGTTGGCTCAAAATCATCTCTCCCATGGTGACTCTATAGTAATAGCATATTTGAAAAACAAGCAAACTGGTGATAAAGAGTTCCTCCGGCGTTTTATTGTTTTTTGTTTCAGCTACTTAAACTAAACATATCTTCGGACTACCAAGCTTTACTTTTTCGGGAATGATATTTATTTCACCATCTCTAAGTTCAAAATAACCACTCAGAAAACGGAAGGTGAAGGTGATACCAACACCAAAATTTAAATTTAAACTTGCACAGTCGTGCAGGAGCCTAAACAAACAGTATTTGGCGCACGCTTTTGTTTTGTTTTGCTGCGGTTAGCTTATCCAGCGTTCACTTCACACCATCGCATTTCTCGTACACCGTCTGGAACAAGCTCTACTGCCTATGTTTGCCTCCTTTTACAACAGCTGACGTCACGCTTTCAGTGCGGGTGTAGCCCGAAACAACCCATTCCCGAAACGACCTTCCCGTTTGAACCCGTCCCGTTTCGACCCATTCCCGAATCGCCCGTCCCATTTGGGCTTGTTTCGTTTCAACCCGTTCCCGAAACGCCCGTCTTATTTGAACCCGTAGCCGAAACACCCTTTACCTTTGAGCCCGCCCCGTTTGAACGCATTGGTATAAAGCCCGCACATCTCAACCTTTTCGCGAAAAGTCTCCATCGTTCTAACCCTGGTTTGCGCACCTTTTCTGCTTAAAAATATGCCCTGAAATGATGTTAATGCAATTAATGCAAAGGTGCAGGCGAGCCTATTCAGTTATGTTGTGAAATATTTTTGTTTGTCAACGTATTCTTAAAATATAGAATACTTCCAGACATGCTTCATGGAAATATATTTCTACTTGAACCAGATGGTCCCCGAAATTTGATGCGAAACGGATTATGTACACTGCGCGACAACGTTCCCGCGAACACGATGTTGACGATTTTTTAAATTTTACTTTGAAATGGCATTAGAAGGTGCCAAATTGTACCGCTTAGGTTAATGACCCAGATGAGCACTTTCAAAGACACTAATAATATTGATGGCAGTCTTTTGATTCTTTGAGACAAACAGTGAAAACCAACAATCGCTTGTTCGCGCTAACAGTGTCGCGCTCTGTACGTTAATGAAGTTCTAGAATAACGTAGGCATAGAACTTTGGGTAAGCAAACATTAGCGTTGCCTTAGGTTTTATATTGCGACGCTATTTTTAGGTTACACAAAGCGCTTGCGTACGTTATTCTAAAACATCCTTATAGAGAACGGGATATTTTGAAGAGTGATAAACCAGACAGGTATGATTGCGACTTCATTTTCTTACGAGTTCAAACAGAGAACCCCCGTGCACACAGGAAAAGATTATAAACCGCAAAATGCTATCGCCTTGGTTGAGGAAGTCGAGCAGGAAAATCGCGCCTTCAGAAAGCGACACTCGTATTTTGATAGTTTGCGGCTGTCGCCTCGCTCGCACGGCACCACCATTTGCAAGTTGCTGCAGAGGTATCTTTGTCAAGGTCTCATCTTGTTTGATCAGATCGATGAAGCTGTAAATGTTCGGGTGAGCCCTCCCTGACACAGCGTTTATCTTATGTTGCCAGGTCTCCAAGGTTGTTTCGGGACGGGACAAGTGAGGTGAGCAAGGAGGGCAGACGTAGGACACTTGCACCTGATCAACTGTTAACGAACAATACAAACGAATGGACCCAATTAATTAGGAACGATGGTCGAAGCGGGAAGGTTGTTTTGGGATAGGGCGAAATGGGAAAGGATGAAACGAGAAGGTCGTTCTGAGCCGGGTCGAAATGAAAAGGTACGAACGGGAAGGTTGAATTGGGAATGGGTCGAAACGGGAACTACCCTTCAGTGTTGCCACTAGAGCCTCTCATTATGAATTGGAAGATCTGATAACTTAAAAAAAAAAACAATTATTATGAGATGTAACTTGATTTACCTGTTAAGATATGTCAAATATTTTGTTGATTCGAATTTGAGGCAAATTACTGACTATCGAGATTTGGCCGGAGATCCACTTCAAGATGATATCGGAGTGTACGATATTTTATTTAGGTTGAAGGCCATTCAAGGTACATCCTCAGAAATAAAAGTGAGAAAATTATTAAACATAAAAAGCACCCCCCCCCCCAAAAAAAAAAAAGGAAAGCAACGCGTTGATTTGAAGAAAGAAGTGAACGCGTATGTGCGGGAATCACTTTCCACGACTACCTAGAGACAACCCGCAGGTCCCCTAATTTGGGTAATCTGAAACTAAAATAAAAAAAAAATATAAAAACTTATCGCGCACAAAATATAGTTTTTAAATTTTCCCATAATTTTAATTTTAACACTGCCTTTAAAACAAACCGGCCCACTTTATTTCATGAACTTTTGGTGCGCTTTATGCCTGCTGGGTGGGTATCGCGTGACGACCAGTATTGTATACTTGTAGATTTTACAGCGCCCTTCCATCCAGCGGGAATATTCAACGCGAAGTAATAATAATAATGATGATAATAATAATAATATATTTATAGCACATAAATTAGGAGGCTTGAGGGCCAAGACCCCGCTAAGTCGGACGACGAAGTGTGACGTATGCTTAACAGCAATGCAACAAATAGCTAGAAGGTTTCGTTGGGCAACAAAGGGACACTTAAATTTATATTTATGAAAATGACGAAGCACAATAGTTTGCATGAACAGAGATAAAAAAACTTGGCATTCCCAATAACTCAAGAACATTCACATCAGGCAAAACTTACAAAAGATACGCAACACTCTTTAACAAGCTCCTCAAAATACGATCAATATTTATTTGCCACAGTTGGGCACAATTACGGAACAAGAATACCATAGCTCAATACATTATAGCCAAGCGCATACCCGATAAACTTCCTAACTGAAAAAGGCATAAAAACTTGGTGATTGGACAGTAAGCAGCTGATACTCCGAAGCTTTCCACATACGTGTGAGATGCAAATTCCAAGAAATATGTGAATTTATAGAAAAACTTGTAATACCTCACATGATCAACATATTCCAGAAGGGAACAGGCGCAATTGAGACAACTTGATTTGTGTAATAAAACCGTCTGGTTAATGACCGCGCCCTTCAGTGGATTTCTGAAACAAACAGTTTGTTTTTGAACTATTGATTGTAAGTAGATTTTCGTCGAACCAGTTCATGATTCTCGTCGCGTCGTGCCGCAATAGTTGAACGGCTTGATCGTATTTAAGATGGCGAAAGGCAAGCACGGTGTCTTCCGCATATTGGAAGATACCACAACTACTCTACACTGCGGTTGAAAAGTCATTTACGTAAAAATTAACAAGTAAAGGGGACAAAGCAGAACTCTGTGGGACGCCAGCTTTTATCATCACTCGTGCACTTTTAGAATTACCAACAGACACGATGAAGGATAGCAAAACAAGGAGCACGAAAACCAAAGTTGTACAATTTTCGGATGAGCGACTCGTGGTTTACAGTGTCGAAAGCTTTTGACATGTCTAGATTAAAAGACAGACGCGAATAAATTGTTCTCGAAGGCAGTGTAAATGAGGTCTATAATATCTTCATGCAGAGCCCGGGTGCCTCTGCCAGTCACAAAATATTATTGGCTGCGTGACAAGGAGCCCGAGTTGTCAATAAAACTTGTCATTATGCTGAACAAATGTCATCCCAATACTTCGACAATGCTGGGCAGAATTTAAATTAGACGATAGCACACATGCCTATTTACAGCGCCACCCTTAAAAAGCGGAATAACAAGTGCAGCCTACAAATATGTAGGAATGACACCATACAACAAAAACCCATTTATAATATAAAGTAAGATTTCCCTCTAGCTTCAAAATTTCGAACTATACCACAAACTCGAACGTTATCAATACCAGGTGTTTCATTTCGTTTTATGCCAAATAAAAAAATAATTCAAGGTAGCAATATCACGTTCCGGCAAAAATGCAGAAGCAGGTGCGCTGTAATCGTGACCTGGAATGGCTGACGTCACACTGCAATCTCTGGTGGCAATCCCATATGCCTCCGCCAAATGTTTGTTAGAGTCCTCGGCAGTTCACTGCAAGTCTGCGCCGAAATGCTTTCGAAGTGAATTGCAGAATGGTTGCCTAGATGGGTGGCCGCTAAAAGTGTTGATTAAATCCCACGTCTCTTGTGGGTTTGAACTATTGTCAGAAAACGTTTTTCAAAATAACGCCGTTTAGCACTCTGAATAATCGCATTTAGGCGGTTTCTAGCGCACCTGAATTCCGCCAGCAATTATGCGTTTCTAGAAGCGAGTCTGGAACGCAACCCGCTTCCTTAGTTTTAATAGCGTTCATAATATCGGTATTGAACCAAGGTTTCTCCTATCTTTGCTTGAAACTAACCTCTTTTTTTCGAAGCCACATAAAAGTACTGCCAACCTTCAACAAAAGCTGAATATAAATTAGGATTATGATCGGACTGAAGGAAATTATTCCAGTCAAAAGCCGGAACCAAAGCGTCAAACTTAATTGTGTCCTTGATTGTTACACTCACGCAGCTTTTTTCATTCATTTATGTTCTGCACCCTGACGTTGCAAATGGCACCCAATAAAGTAATGATCAAAGAGATTTTGAGTAATGACAGCAGATTTTACGAGAAAATCAGTGGTTTAATATTTATGGGATCTAAACAAGACGCAACCAAAAATTATAAATAAAGGGGAAACGCCAACCAATCCCTAAAAAACGTAGGGTCCCAACGTTTCAGTGCCGGCTCGGCACCTTCTTCAGGGGGGCTATTTGAAAGAGAAGCAGCTTCTTTCTTTTCTTCTGCGGTGAATGTAGGGCAGTATCTTCGTTTTTTTACGGTGGTTAGTTTTCAAACCAGGTGCGGTACCTTCGTTTTCTTGTAAAATCGAGGTGAGTCCTGAACGTAGAGATACTGCAGGCAACGTTTACATACCGCTTCGCTAGCTGTGCTGCTTTCTCTCCGAAGTCAAGGCGTATAGACTTGAAGGTGAACATTTCGGCAGACGTCTGCCTGGTTGGGTTAAACGAAAATTATAAATAAAGGAGAAACGCCAACCAATCCCTAAAAAACGTAGGGTCCCAACGTTTCGGTGCCGGCCAGTTTTCCAGACAATATCTCTCGTGTAGAGAGACTAATTGTACTTTTAAATCCATGTTCACGCAAAAGTGTGAGGTAATTACAGACGGTCAATTTCTTAGGTTTGAGTGTATCGATATTAAAATCTCCTTCCAAACAGGGTTGCTCCTCAAACGTTAACTGTTCAAGAATTACCTCTAGCTCCGTCAGAAAAAGGGAAACATTTTCGAAAGAAGTCTGTACACTGCCAGTAGAAATAAAGAAAAATCAGGGTGGAATAAATTTACTCCAATTTATTCTGCATACTAAAAAGTATCAATTTAACTTGATAAGAGCCACTTATTCTGAATTGCAGAAGTGTTGTAAGTTGGGCGAGTTGGTATGATGACATGATGAACAGAACAGCGCACAAAAGGACGAGGACAGAGAAAAGGAACATGCAGGACACACAAGTGATATTGCAACATATATTCTGAATATATGTTGCAATATCACCGCCTCTGCTATTGTTACTTTGTTTAAAAGCTTTTTTTTTTTTTACAACCATAAAACACTAACTGATTATATTGCCAGAAAGTCACATCAATCTTGATGATAACAAAAACGTCCACCGATGGTTTTCAAATGCATACCTCAATTTGAAACTTGTTCCAATGCTTCCTACACGCTAAGAAAAGCCCGTTTGCCCTGTGTGACTACTTTCCCACTAAACACTCGGAGAGCCAATCACCGCAACTTACGGAGGCAGCTCAGCGCATGACGATGCCGAAACACATGTTTAGGCCAAAAAACGCAGCCTGAGCTGTGACATTAAGCAATGCAAAACGTCACGCTTTCATTGCTTAATGTCACAACTCAGTCTGCGTTTTTTGGTCTAAACGTATGTTTTGGCATCGTCATTCGCTGAGCTGCCTCCGTTAGTTGCGGTGATTGGCTCTCCGAGTGTTGTGCGGGAAATTAGACGCACGGGCTTTTTTAGAGTTATAAGTCGTCTAATGTTCACATGAATAAGCGTCACACAGTTGTTAGTCACTGGCCCCAATACTCGATTAAACGAACCACAATCCGGAAACAGAACACACGTACTCAAACCTGTCGTGCACTAGTTTTTCAGTATCAGTTACTATGCTTAAACGCAGAGCGGGTGAACTCTCGCTTTTCCTCACATAAAGCTTTCAGTTTTTCTTCCACACAAAACGATAACTACTTTTTTGCCAAGAGACCTCGCCAGCCAAAAAAGCTTTTAGCTGCTGTAAGGTTGTCGCTAAAATACAACTGCGGCCTGTTTTCAGATTGGCACGGCCTCTGCAATTTGCCACGCGCCGCCATCCAAACACCCTTTATTCGAACGGAAGCAAAGCTCACAAGGGACGACAAAACAAGGTCATGTTTTTTTTGTTGTTTTTGCCGAGCGATGAATAACCAGGATGTCTGACGATTGGAAAGATAGAAGACTGAGTTTTAGCGAAAAATCCTTCATGGCATTGATTAAATCTTCGCCGTGAACGAAAGGAAGTCCTTTCACCTCCATATTGCACCGGTGGCTATATAGTGTTCCGATTCGTTAAGCTCTTCCCTCGAATGTTTAATTTCCCGCGATCGTTGGACCATCGTAGCCTTGACCGTTCCTAGTTCGGTTTGTACGTCCTTTACCGATTCCTCGTTTGTCTTTGCCAGCAGAACAGAGTCATACTTCGCACCAAACGAGTCAACGGTTGACTGGAGTCTACCGACCGTACTGCACAATCCCGAGTAGCACAAACAGTGTTGCAAACGTGGGCCCCAGTAAGCAATGGGGGCTCGGCAGCCCATACAAAACCCACGCTGGTCCCCCCCGGCTAAAGCGTGGGCATGCCCAACCACGAAGTGATTCCCACGCAGTGCCGCGGTGGGTCACGCGTCGGTTTCGCGAGGGCAAATTTGGGCACAGCGTGGGCACGCCCAACTTGGGCTGCACACGCAATACCCCTTGGGTCCCGCCTCGGCTCAGTGGTGGTCAGGTTTACGAAGATAGCGGCTCCATGGCGGAAAACGTGGGCATGCCAAACTTGGGCTGCCCATATAAAACCCCGTGGAACCCACCTCGGCTACGAGGTGGCCAAGTTACAACGGTGTGGGTTCCACGGTGGCAAAGTGTGGGCATGCCCGACTGGGGCTGTCCATGTAAGACCCCCGTGGGTGTCACCACGGCTCTGCGGGGGTCACGTTAGCAATAGTGTGGCTTCCACGGTGGCAAAGTGTGGGGCATGCCCGACTGGGGCTGTCCATGTAAGACCCCCGTGGGTGCCACCTCGGCTCTGCGGGGGTCAAGTTAGCAATAGTGTGGGTTCCACGGTGGCAAAGTGTGGGCATGCCCGCCTGGGGCTGTCCATGTAAGACCCCGTGGGTGCCACCTCGGCTCTGCGGGGGCCAAGTTAGCAATAGTGTGGGTTCCACGGTGGCAAAGTGTGTGCATGCCCGACTGGGGCTGTCCATGTAAGACCCCCGTGGGTGCCACCTCGGCTCTGCGGGGGTCAAGTTAGCAATAGTGTGGGTTCCACGGTGGCAAAGTGTGGGCATGCCCGACTGGGGCTGTCCATGTAAGACCCCCGTGGGTGCCACCTCGGCTCTGCGGGGGTCAAGTTAGCAATAGTGTGGGTTCCACGGTGGCAAAGTGTGGGCATGCCCGACTGGGGCTGTCCATGTAAGACCCCCGTGGGTGCCACCTCGGCTCTGCGGGGGTCAAGTTAGCAATAGTGTGGGTTCCACGGTGGCAAAGTGTGGGCATGCCCGACTGGGGCTGTCCATGTAAGACCCCCGTGGGTGCCACCTCGGCTCTGCGGGGGTCAAGTTAGCAATAGTGTGGGTTCCACGGTGGCAAAGTGTGGGCATGCCCGACTGGGGCTGTCCATGTAAGACCCCCGTGGGTGCCACCTCGGCTCTGCGGGGGTCAAGTTAGCAATAGTGTGGGTTCCACGGTGGCAAAGTGTGGGCATGCCCGACTGGGGCTGTCCATGTAAGACCCCCGTGGGTGCCACCTCGGCTCTGCGGGGGTCAAGTTAGCAATAGTGTGGGTTCCACGGTGGCAAAGTGTGGGCATGCCCGACTGGGGCTGTCCATGTAAGACCCCCGTGGGTGCCACCTCGGCTCTGCGGGGGTCAGTTAGCAATAGTGTGGGTTCCACGGTGGCAAAGTGTGGGCATGCCCGACTGGGGCTGTCCATGTAAGACCCCCGTGGGTGCCACCTCGGCTCTGCGGGGGTCAAGTTAGCAATAGTGTGGGTTCCACGGTGGCAAAGTGTGGGCATGCCCGACTGGGGCTGTCCATGTAAGACCCCCGTGGGTGCCACCTCGGCTCTGCGGGGGTCAAGTTAGCAATAGTGTGGGTTCCACGGTGGCAAAGTGTGGGCATGCCCGACTGGGGCTGTCCATGTAAGACCCCCGTGGGTGCCACCTCGGCTCTGCGGGGGTCAAGTTAGCAATAGTGTGGGTTCCACGGTGGCAAAGTGTGGGCATGCCCGACTGGGGCTGTCCATGTAAGACCCCCGTGGGTGCCACCTCGGCTCTGCGGGGGTCAAGTTAGCAATAGTGTGGGTTCCACGGTGGCAAAGTGTGGGCATGCCCGACTGGGGCTGTCCATGTAAGACCCCCGTGGGTGCCACCTCGGCTCTGCGGGGGTCAAGTTAGCAATAGTGTGGGTTCCACGGTGGCAAAGTGTGGGCATGCCCGACTGGGGCTGTCCATGTAAGACCCCCGTGGGTGCCACCTCGGCTCTGCGGGGGTCAAGTTAGCAATAGTGTGGGTTCCACGGTGGCAAAGTGTGGGCATGCCCGACTGGGGCTGTCCATGTAAGACCCCCGTGGGTGCCACCTCGGCTCTGCGGGGGTCAAGTTAGCAATAGTGTGGGTTCCACGGTGGCAAAGTGTGGGCATGCCCGACTGGGGCTGTCCATGTAAGACCCCCGTGGGTGCCACCTCGGCTCTGAGGGGCCGAGTTAGCAATAGTGTGGGTTCCACGGTGGCAAAGTGTGGGCATGCCCGACTGGGGCTGTCCATGTAAGACCCCCGTGGGTGCCACCTCGGCTCTGCGGGGGTCAAGTTAGCAATAGTGTGGGTTCCACGGTGGCAAAGTGTGGGCATGCCCGACTGGGGCTGTCCATGTAAGACCCCCGTGGGTGCCACCTCGGCTCTGCGGGGGTCAAGTTAGCAATAGTGTGGGTTCCACGGTGGCAAAGTGTGGGCATGCCCGACTGGGGCTGTCCATGTAAGACCCCCGTGGGTGCCACCTCGGCTCTGCGGGGGTCAAGTTAGCAATAGTGTGGGTTCCACGGTGGCAAAGTGTGGGCATGCCCGACTGGGGCTGTCCATGTAAGACCCCCGTGGGTGCCACCTCGGCTCTGCGGGGGTCAAGTTAGCAATAGTGTGGGTTCCACGGTGGCAAAGTGTGGGCATGCCCGACTGGGGCTGTCCATGTAAGACCCCCGTGGGTGCCACCTCGGCTCTGCGGGGGTCAAGTTAGCAATAGTGTGGGTTCCACGGTGGCAAAGTGTGGGCATGCCCGACTGGGGCTGTCCATGTAAGACCCCCGTGGGTGCCACCTCGGCTCTGCGGGGGTCAAGTTAGCAATAGTGTGGGTTCCACGGTGGCAAAGTGTGGGCATGCCCGACTGGGGCTGTCCATGTAAGACCCCCGTGGGTGCCACCTCGGCTCTGCGGGGGTCAAGTTAGCAATAGTGTGGGTTCCACGGTGGCAAAGTGTGGGCATGCCCGACTGGGGCTGTCCATGTAAGACCCCCGTGGGTGCCACCTCGGCTCTGCGGGGGTCAAGTTAGCAATAGTGTGGGTTCCACGGTGGCAAAGTGTGGGCATGCCCGACTGGTGCTGTCCATGTAAGACCCCGTGGGTGCCACCTCGGCTCTGCGGGGGTCAAGTTAGCAATAGTGTGGGTTCCACGGTGGCAAAGTGTGGGCATGCCCGACTGGGGCTGTCCATGTAAGACCCCCGTGGGTGCCACCTCGGCTCTGCGGGGGTCAAGTTAGCAATAGTGTGGGTTCCACGGTGGCAAAGTGTGGGCATGCCCGACTGGGGCTGTCCATGTAAGACCCCCGTGGGTGCCACCTCGGCTCTGCGGGGGTCAAGTTAGCAATAGTGTGGGTTCCACGGTGGCAAAGTGTGGGCATGCCCGACTGGGGCTGTCCATGTAAGACCCCCGTGGGTGCCACCTCGGCTCTGCGGGGGTCAAGTTAGCAATAGTGTGGGTTCCACGGTGGCAAAGTGTGGGCATGCCCGACTGGGGCTGTCCATGTAAGACCCCCGTGGGTGCCACCTCGGCTCTGCGGGGGTCAAGTTAGCAATAGTGTGGGTTCCACGGTGGCAAAGTGTGGGCATGCCCGACTGGGGCTGTCCATGTAAGACCCCCGTGGGTCCCACCTCGGCTCTGAGGGGCCGAGTTAGCAATGGTGTGGGCTCCAGGGCGGCAAAACTTGGGAAGGCTCAAGTTGGACTACCTGTGAAACTCCCAAAAGGGCACTTTCGGCTAATATTGAGAATATTTACTGCACATTGTGGAAAATGAACGTAAGAGATTGATTGGGTTAATTTGATACCGATTAACCAAAAATTGTAATTCTAAGCGCGAGCGAGAAAGTTTTGGCGTGCTAAACTTTATTATTAGCTTATTATTCAGCGCGTATGTTGAGAAGCCCGTTTTACGTGGGGTGGAAGTTTTTACGCAGAGTATTGAATTTCAGGGTGAATTCAAAAAATGCCCGTCAGATTGTCGTATCGTTTCTTAAATTTTATGTCTGTAGACACCTCAGGCTGACTATGTATCCCGATTACCTGTCAGAGAGGATATTATATGGAAATGTGCACAGTTTTGTTTGCTCCATTTCGTACACTCGGAACGCCCAATATTTTATGGCCTTGCTCAAGATGTTTTATTGATTTATCCAAATGGTAATATTTCTAGTAGGCCCACGGGAAAAGTTAGGCATGCTCAATTTGGTATGTACTGCTATACCTCAGCCCGCAAGGAAAATATCAAATGACCCCGAAAGAAATGAGATTCCCGAAGCGACTTCACGTTGGCCGCCTACGTAGGCCCACTGTGGGCCCAACGAGGAGGGCCCATCTGGGCTTCCCTAATAGGTCGGTCCCCTGTGGGCCCCACAAAAAGAGCTTGTGTGGGTTGCCCAAGTGGGTAACTTGTGGGTCCCTCCAGGGCAGCCCCGATGGGCTGGCCAAGTGGGCCCCACTTGGGCCCTCCTTTCCGAGCTCACTTTGTGCTACTTGGGATTCTTCGACAGCAGGGTGTCAACAATTGGTGAACCTTCTCAAAAACAGCAAGTCGCGGGGCTACACTTGTCTTCAGGGTAGTAGCTCATTTACTGCAGCGATGATTGAAGCCAGCTGGTTGCCAACGCTGTCGTCGGCTACTTCCCTTTGCTGGTGGCTTACAGCCTGGAGAGATACGTCCAATGGAATATTTCCACCCATTCCGGAACCTGAGCGAAATTCCTCTATACGGCAAGTAGGGCATTTCCAGCTTTCACTCATGGAAGGGCCCATTCCAGAAAATGTGCTGTCTGCTTCCCCGGAACAGGCTTTACCGAGATGGTAACCATTTGTATAAGGTAGAAATCTCAGCAACCTCCCATCAGGGGGTGAGGCGGGAGTACATTAACCGAAATCCATGAGACTGATAGAAAAAAACTTTCAGCCTTTCCACTCTGGTGAAGAAGGAAGACCAGCGGAGCTGTACAATCGAAAGTAATGGCCGGCCGCAAATCGGAAAGCCACAGTGGAAGGGCTGCCGCCATCTATGAGTGACGGCGGCCACCAGATACGTGGCTTGCCGCCGTCGCTGATAGATGGCGGTAGGTGTCCAGAGTTCGGTGTCTTCATTTCTTTGCGGGGGACACGATCCTGGGGAAACTAGCCCTTAACAGCTCCGCTGTAAGGCCCGCTTCAGACGGGGCAACTTTTCCAGCAATTTTGAGGTTGCTGGCGGGTTGTTCCCTAGCTTTCCCTAGATCGACACGAATTGCTGAGATCGGGTCCGGCTCGAAACGGACGAGCAACTCGAGCCATTTGAAGCAGCAGCAGCAGCCAATCAGGGACGCGATGTTTTCACGTGACACCCCCGTGGTGGTGATGATGACAGCTAGACTTGGTTCTGGTTTGAAATCGATCGTTTTTGGAAATAAACCTTTTCAGAAAGATGAGTTAGTATTCTCAACGCCATTCAAAGATATAAAAACACGTTTTTAGCGAGTATAGCTGGCCGTCTAAATTGTACAAGAAAATTCAAAGTGAATGATGATGATAGCAAGTCGGAGCAATTCGGTTGCTGCGTGTGAACGCGGACGACACGTGTTGGTGGTGTTGCAACGTCAAGCTGCTGGGTGAAATTGCTCCGTCTGAAGCGGGCCTAAAAAGGGGCCGCAGGCACTCAACAAAACTTCAACACTGAACAAAACAACTCTGCGGAGTCGGCGGTGAACAAACAAAAACAACAGAAAAGCAGGTAATGAAGGTGAGGAGTGCCCTTTGCCTCACCTGTACAGAATGCAGTGACTAGCACCCTACAAACATTCACTGCCGACTGCAAGGGATGCGATGCTGGGACCACATTTTATAGCCTGAGATGATTTGATGAGCAGTCCGGTGATGGCACGTGACTTTCTCAGCTGATGTCAGGCACAGAGTGGTGATTGTGACCCGGCAGATCTCGTGGAGATTCAATATGCAAAGACTGCAAATTTTTCGGTGCAGGCCACGAAGATCTTGCCAGACGCGTGACGATGGCCTTTTTGGTTCCCGGTGCCTGTACAGAATACACTGATTAGCACCCGACAAACGTTCGCTACCGACTGCGTTAATAATGTTATTGCCAGTTTAAAGTTTGCACAGCGAAGAAACAGGCCCGTAGAAGCCTTCAAATGCTTGTGGATTTGAATTTACTACGTCAGACACCGAATGCAAGTGATACTAACCATTGAGACACATAAAAGGTGAAAAACTAGAAACAGCCTATTAGGATTCTAGTTTAGGGTAAAAATGTTTTGTAATTAAAAACAAATCCCACTTTTTGTGTGGCGTAGAGCACAATATCAGGAAACAAAGGCTACTGACAAATAACAATAATACAAATAGTTTAATAATATTTTATTAGTTCTTTTGTTCCATCTAGAGGAAGTTCAACATAGCGGGTACATCGAAGCCATCAAGAGGCATGCCACCCTCCAGTGAAAAAACAATATATATTTTGTAGGTAAAGGAAATCATAAAAAAACCCGAAATGAAATAAAGGAAAGAAATGTAAACACAATTAGGGGTATGCTTGACATTCTAGGCATGACGCCAATAGTTTTCAAAAAACTATTATTCATACGTTAACACCATAAGCAAGAGCAATATAAAATCAAAGTGAACTACGGCAGGAAATATTATTATGCGATTAAAGAAATATAGTAAAAGCAAGCTTATACTGACAAGACCAAAAGTGAGCTGTACCCAAAAGACCACGACATCAAACATTGTCTCACAACTCAGTCATTCAAGGATGACATACAAGTAATGAAATACATAAATAGGATCACTGAATATAGATCGAACTAACAGTTCCTTATAGGAATGAAATACCTCTAAGCATCATTTTGACCTCCCCTAACTATGTTTGGCTCCAACGTTCGGCTGGTAGGTGGTTAAAACTATCTGGTACATAATACGCACGCGTACCCTTGCCATTACGAGTGCGTACGAAAGGTATACGCAATGTGTCTGTTATTCGCCGAGCACGTGTGGATAGACTTGAGACCTTCAATTAAGAACCTTAAAATGCGGTAATAATACATAATGGACAAATAGGGCTTCGAAGTTAGGCAGTCGCAAATGATCAATAATAATGATAATGATAATGATAAGTTTTTTTGCACATATTCCATATCAGTACACGAGAACGCGGGCCCGTCGAAAGCCAAAAACGGCTTGTGGGACTGGGCCCTGCATCGTCTTTGGATATTAAAAAAAGCACATACTCAGAATGGAAAATGAACATCGGCGACACAAGATTCATTCTCACTAGAAGCATGCCTACACAAAGCAAGGATAAGAGGTTACCAAAGAATAAGAATCACATGCCATTCCACCCCCCCCCCCCCCCAAAAAAAAAAAAAAGAAAGAAACAAAACAAGAATCAACAACAAAAACAACAAAAGAAACCCAATAATATCTGGAGTGAAAAAAAAATATATAAGAAAAGTTGCGTGTTGCGGTAACTCTTGCGATATAGATGTTACAGAAAACACCAAAATTATAACTCGTCGTCATCATCATCATCATAATAATAATAATAATAATAATAATAATAATAATAATAATAATAATAATAATAATAATAATAATAATAATAATAATAATAATAATAATAATAATAATAATAATAATAATAATATAATAATAATAATAATTTTATTGTCAACGTTGAGGTACAAATGTGTTTACGGGCCCGTCGAAGCCTATGATGGCTTGTGGGACGGGGCCCTGCAAGTCGCCAAACGCGAGGGAACACAAAAGAGCTGGAAATATAATCAACAAGAGGTATTATACACACACACACACAACAACTCGACTGCACTCAAGGCTGATTCAAAGCCTGCCTGGTTATCCCCCCCCCAAAAAAAAAAAAAGAAAAAGAAAACTGTTTAAAACAGTTTACACTGCGCCCGACATATATGCGCGGAGCCATGTCTTAACTTTCGTCTTGGAATCTAGGAAAAATACACAATTGGGTAGCTGATTGAAGGTGTCGGGAACGTAGTAGTCTCGCGTTTTCATTCCGTATCTCGTGAAACAGCGTGGTTTCTCAAATCTGATTGACTGCCTAAGAATATGAGACGATACATGTGGGATCTTGTAGCTGTCCGTCCAAAAATACCGAAGAATTACTGTTTGTTGGTGCAGAGAAAAACATTTGCAATCTCTAGATCGGTGAAGAGATTCGTGCTGTTTGAATAACTTGAATTGTACGCCTCATGTTTTAAAAAGACACTTCAAAACACTGTTTACCTTCTCGTGCCAGAGCCCTGCACTGTGCGCGAACACTGTCACACCGTACCTTAGCACACTGTATGCCAAGGCATGAACGAGGATTTTTCTAACGTGGAAGGGAATAAAAACTCTAATATTGTATAACAGACAAGCTACATTCCGTAGGACACGACATATGTAGGCTAACTGCTTGTTCCAGGACATGTCGTTTTCAAAAATAATACCCATGTACTTCGTGCTGCCTACCCATTGAACAGGAACACCACTGCCAGATACGCTATTGACCCCGCGTAGATAGAAAGGCTTATCTATGAAACCATGTTTTAGCGGATTGCGGAAACAGATAAACTTAGTTTTTAATGGATTGACTTTTAAAAAACTGGAGGCGTACCATTCCGCCACTCTACTGGCATTAGTTTGCAAATTATTACATGCACTGTCGAAATTCACATGTCTGGAAATCAGCAGAGTGTCGTCGGCATATTGATAAGATTTACAACCAGAAATGACAGAGTTAAGGTCGTTGACATAAATATTGAACATCAGCGGCGATAACACAGAGCCTTGGGGAACCCCGGCTCGTAGATAATAAACGGAGCTTGTTTCATTGCCCACTCGAACTCGTTGTGATCGATTTGATAGAAAATTTGACAGAAGTGCAAAAAAAGGCCCACGAAACCCGATCTTAAGCAATTTACGCAGCAAGATATTATGGTTGACGGTGTCGAAGGTTTTTGGAACGTCTAGAAACAGCGCACAGGAAAACATATTGTCATCGAACGCGGAGTTAAAAAAATCGGCGATGTCATCTAGTAAGAATTGCGTGCCCTTTCCAGGCACAAAACCGTACTGCGAGGCTGACATTATGAGGTGGCGGTCCAGAAAACTGTTCATCACCACAAAGAGATGTTCTTCCAACAAGTGTCCTAGAGCAGGCAGAATAGATATGGGGTGGTAGTTTTCTATTGCTTTTGATTGACCCTCCTTGGAAATCGGTCTAACAATAGCCACTTTCAACGCTTCGGGAATCGAACATGTTTGAATGAAACCGTTGAGCATATAAAGCAGCGCATGTTTTAACGAATCAAAGTTCCTTTGTAGAAAACCAATGGTAATTCCGTCAGCGCCTGGTGATCTGGTCCACTTAATACTGAGCACGGCAGAACGCAAACACTCTTCATCAATCTCATAAAGAAAAGCGGACGCACAATTTGTACCCTTCAAGGTTAATTCCTGCACGCTCCCACTGAGTGTTTGCTCGGATGACGCAGCAAAAAAGGTGTTAAATTTTTCCACCGTCCCCTTAGTATCGTCACCAAAGTTCTTAACTATGACGTCATCGAGGGAGCGCTGGCGGTGGCACCCTCGAAGACCGTTTGCAAGGGACCAGGTTCTCGCGATAATAATCAATCAATCAATCAATCAATCAATGTTTTTATTGAAGTGCCCAGGAACAACCTTGCGGTCTTGGTACGGGTGCACTCAGGAAACATGAAAAACAACACTACAAACAACAAACAAACAGTAAACACTAAAAACACTTAAAACACATCACATATGTCACATAACCTTTCTACGGTATACAACCACGATAGCGAAAGAAGAGGAAAGCGAGAGTATAAAATTTGGTTCTGAGCAACTTAATCAAGTGCAAAACATGGTAAGCAAATTTAGGTAAGGACCTT
Organism: Ixodes persulcatus; assembly: GCA_013358835.2. NCBI lineage: Eukaryota > Metazoa > Arthropoda > Arachnida > Ixodida > Ixodidae > Ixodes > Ixodes persulcatus. Next base: position 741,748 of record JABSTQ010011325.1, on the reverse strand, counting down.
TTAGCGGCGAGACGTTTTGGTGGCGCCCTCCTATGGTTCCCCCTTGTGACGTCATTACCTTGCAAACAACAAGTTCGATGGTGTTCGTAAATAGCATGGTGGAAGCTTGAAATCATTGCGCTCTCAAAGGAACACTGCCAACACCGTCAAAATTAAAGTTCTTTCATTCCTCTTATTTCCGTTGATGATAAATTCTTTTCTGACGTCATAGTCAGCGTTCGGCCAATCGTGGAAGGCCGACCACAGCGACGCTTTCGGTCGCGCACGTCGCCATCAGCGCTCTGATGAACTCCGGTGTGTTATTGTTAAATATATTGGTCGGCACAGCACGCGGCACGAGCGCAGGAGACTAGCGCCAGCCAGAGCAAGCCTGGGGGGCTATGTTGCGCTTTTTGGACTCCCAGGAGACTAGGGAGAGGGAAGTGACGTCAACAACGCAGCAAATGCAGATTGGATGTTGATTTTGTTTTCTTCTGTCAACATCCAATCTGCGTTTCTCTAGTCGTTGACGTCACTTCCCTCTCCCTAGTCTCCTGGGAGTCCAAAAAGCGCAACATAGCCCCCCAGGGATACTTCGTCAGAGCAAGCACCCCAACGGTCACTTCGTCAACTCACCCCGTCAGCTCGCCCCGCGAGGACCGCAATAAACGTCCTGACATCTTGGTGGGGGTGCAGGCCGCAACGCCTTTCCTCGACCTCAGGTACGATTATGGAGCTTCGTAGTGGCACCCTCTCTCAGCCCAGCACGTCGGCCGCGCAGCCACCACCCGCCGGCACCTCTCGACCTCCCTCACCCGCCCTCACCACACCCACAGCCGGAGGTTCCAACCCAATTCAACCTCCACAGCCCTGGCCCGTTTGGCATCCATCCTCGCGCCAGCGGGATCCCAAGGTATTCTCCGGTCTAGGAGACGAAGAAATCGAGGAGTGGCTAGACATCTATGAGCGGATTTCCACCTACAACCGCTGGGATAACGCCAGTAAATTGGCCAACATCATATTCTACTTCACCGAGGTGGCCAAAACCTGGTATCTAAATCACGAGACAGAGTGGCACACATGGGAGGCCTTCATAACCCGTGCAAAGGAAATATTCGGTAAGCCTGAAAATCGCCGCGCCACAGCAGAACGTCGCCTTAACTTTCGTGAGCAACAGCAAGGCGAGAGCTACACAGCCTACATCGAGGACGTACTCCGTCTCTGTCGCCGAGCGAACGAACAAATGCAAGAAGGTGAGCGCGTCCGCCACCTCTTGAAGGGAATATCCGAGGAAGCTTTTGCGATGTTCCTCAATCAGCCGCCTCCCGATGTCAACGCCGTCGTCAGCGGCTGCACACGTCTCGCGGAGGCCCGCCAACACCGCGTCCAGTCTCTTGGAGCGGCAGTAAGCGTGCCGGGACACCTCTCACCGGTCCCAGCGCACCTACCCTCCCCTGTCATTCAACCAACAACTCAAGACGGACTGCGATTTCTATAGGGAGTATTCACTGGCGGCCATAGCCGTGTGCTCGGCTGCGGAGCGCGTGCTGAACGCGAGCTTCCACAGTTCTTTCGCCACGTGCATTCCGCACCACCAAGATTGCCTGTCTTGGCAGCCTATTAATGCGAGCTCGTTCTGAGCATGCGCTCTAAACAGTGACCTCAAATATGGCGGCCAGTGAATACCTCCTATACTTCGTTTCACTTTATCTGCGAGTGAAGCCAAAGCTAGAAGCGCGAGACCAGCGCTTTTTGCATTTCTCCCCAGCTCGCGCGCTCGAGCAAAGCCTGAACGCACGGAGCTTCCGTGCTCGGGCTTCCAGGTTTGCCTTCGCTCGCACATAAGGTGAAAGGAAGTATAATTCGCGAGATAGTGCGAGAGGAACTGAACCAGCTTTTAGCACAACCATCGGCTTCCACAACGCCCCAAGCGCCGATTCAGCACGTAATTCGGAATGAACTCTTACAACTCATGGGCATTCCCTCACCAACATTCTATGAGCAGTCAACACCCAGGCCCTCACACGCGGAGGTCCTTTCCAGAGCCCCAGCACCAGTTGTTTGCAGACCTGCAACTGTACTGCCGCCCACTACTACGCCCGCGCCTGTTACACCCATCGTTGACTCACGTTTCGGTCAACCGCAGAACAACTCGTGGCGCAACGCACCACCGACCTGCTATTACCGTGGCGTGCTAGGAAACATCGCATGTTACTGCCGACGACGTCGCAACGACGAGGAGCGACAGTGGTCCCGAGCATCGAGATACAACTATGACGAGCCCCCACGCCGTTATTCCAATAGCCCAAATCGCGGGTGGGCAATGCCAAGCTATGTTGGACTGGGACTGCTGGATCATCGTTTGAGGTAGACGCATTGCGCGACGAGAAACAATGTCTGTAGATACATAAAAACTTTTTCTGAACACGTTCAATTCTAGCCGCGTTTGTCACGAAGATTCCATTCCATACAAGAGAGGCATACTCGACGTGTGGTCAACATAAAGCACTGTACAGTGTGACAAAAGTACTAGGGTTATGAAACTCTTTAGTAATACGGCACGTAATACCAAGCGTGCGAAAAGCTGAGCTCACAAAGTGGTCAACATGACTCGAAAAGCGTAATGTACTATCAAATACAACTCCAAGGTCTTTGATTTCATTCACACGTGCCAAAAGAAATGACTGAATGTCACCAGAGAATATAATATTATGTATCTTTCGAGTGTAAGACATGACTTTAGTTTTAGAACTATTTAGTTTTAGGGCATTCTGATTGCACCAGTTTTCGAAAGCATATACCTCATTTTGTAGCAAAACACAGTCGCGTTCGTCTCGTACCTCTATAAACATCTTAATGTCATCTACATATTGTAGAAAGGAGGAGTGACGGATCACAGCCGAAACATCATTCACAAAAACTGAAAAGCAGAAGGGGGCCGAGAACGGAACCTTGAGGTACACCCGTCGTAGCCTGATAAGCAGCAGACGAATTAGCATTCGAGCTGACAAAACACATTCTATCACGCAAGTAACTTTTGAGCAATAAAAGTAACGAAATGTGGACATCAAGCTTTGACAGCTTTGCTAGCAACATGTCGTGATTTACAAGATCAAACGCTTTGCCTAAGTCAAAGTAAATTACATCAAGTTGGCCTATAATAATAATAATACCTTATTTTCTGGTAGTGTCCAAAAACGGCCACGAAGGCCTACTTATCGGTACACTATAAACAAAATAACCATCACATTAAAGATGCACCTGTCTGTTGAGGCACAGGTTAATCAATACTTGCCACAAAATTAACAAACGCAATACAAACATGTACCAACACGCTACAGTTAACACAAAGCACTAAAATAAAAAAAAAACAACACAATGCTAGAAACGCCAATAAAATTTCACACTCTATAAATGCTTCACCATTCTTAAAAACGTATCTGCGTAGATGTCAAGATCAGGGAACAGAAAACTCGTTATAAAGGTGCTGGATCCTAGACATTGGCGAGACATGGTATGGTGTATTTGGGTAAAATTGCAAAAGAAATTTACCTAGTACGAAAAGGTACATGAGAGTTCACAGATGATAAGAGTGAAATACTATCAATTCTACCACAGATGACTTTATATAAAAACGACAAATCACGAATGGTAACGCCGTTTACTTAGCTCTCGTAAGTTGAGATATTTAATGAAGTAGTGATTCGTAACTATAATAACAACGAAGATTAAAGTATCTATCGTATGCCATTCGAACCAGACGCTCCTGAACTGTTTCAATTTACGTTGCAGTGATTCACAGAAAAGGAGTTCCACACTACGGAACTGAATTTAAGTCTTGGCCGAACCAAGGAACAAAACAAATGAACCAAACATCTTTAACTCGAAAACTCCCGCGTCATACGTGAAATCAGCCCCAGTACACGTAAGGAAGTACCCGCCATTGAAGTGACGTGTCCTTAGAATAAAAGACAGCTATCAACAATAACGCCAAGGTCACTCATGGTGGTCACATGCTGAATCATTGTCGCATTCGGTAGAGTATATTGAAAAACAATTGGGTCACGCTTTCTAGACAAAGAAATAACGTTTGTTTTTTGTGTGTTAAGGAGCAATAGATTAGATGAGCAGCACACTGACAGACGGCCAATATCCTGTTCCAGTAATAAACAATCGTCTAAGCCACGCACCGAGAAATAAAGCTTGATGTCGTCTGTGAACAGTAGAATCTTAGCACTCTTGACAGCGGAAAAAATATCATTTATAAAAATTAGAAAAAGGAGAGGGCCCAAGTTTGAGCCCCGTGGAACACCTGACGTTGAGATGAAATGATCACATAAAATATTCTAAATCCAAACCGCGTTTGTACGCAAAGAAAGGCATGAATCAAACCAAACAAGATACAAAGGACATAAACCATACAACCGCAGTTTCGACAATAGCAAGACATATTTACCGTATTAAATGCCTTCGACATATCAAAGTATTTAGTATCAACTTGCCCTTGGTCAAAAACGACCGGAGACGAGTAATTGAAGAATATAAATAGGTTAGTTTCAACTGATCTCTCTTGAAGGAATCGATGCTGCGCAGGATTGATGCTTTGACGGAAATAAAAAGAAAGTCGCCTTTGTACAACAATTTTCAAAACCTTCAAAAACCTTCACAGTAGAGACACAGGCCTGTAGTGGTTCACGAGGCAAGCATCTCCCGCCTTGAACATCGGATCTATAATAGTTTCTTTTCATTGCTTCGGGAAAATACCAGACTAAAACGATAAATTAAATATGTGCCGTAAAATAGGAGTCAGAATGTCCCCGCAACCCTTGATAATAACACACGGGACTGAGTCACCTCCCAAGGACCGTTTAGGTTTGAGGCCCGCAATCGATCGCAAAACTTCGTCATCAGTTATATCGCAAAAAGGAAGGCTATCATGAGTGTCGATAGTCGAATCACCATGTTGTACCGAAAGGTGAATGCAAAGAAAAACATGAACTAAAGTGACCTGCAAAAATATCTGCAACCTTCTGACTTGAGGAATGGTAAACGGAATTGTCATGCAAAGTAATTCCCCTATTTGTTCACGTACATGCTGTTTTGTAAATTTCCAAATTGCTTCGGGGTCCCGCGTCAGACTGCGTTCAACAGATTCCAAATGAATCGCTTTGTCGCGCGCGTACAGCTTCTTTACCAAGGCACGGTAAATAGCGAACTTATTATAGGAACCTCTAATCCCGATTTCTTATACTGTTTATGACATCGCTGTTTTTTTTTTTTTTTTGTAAATACAATTTTAAATCGGAAGAAAACCAAGGAGGATATTTCGATGTGCGGAATATTTCTTTCGGAATAGGTCTAACGCCTGACGAATAACCGAAGCAAGGTTTTGCAACTGCTGACTGCACGCAAGGTTCTTGCGCAATCTTCGTCCAATCATAATGTGCAAGGTATCCATACATACTCAGATAATTACCCTTGCGAAAATTGAAGACTGAAGACGTGTTCTTAGTATTAATAAGAGGGGACGACCGACAAGAGACGGTAAATGGCGGGTGGAACTCGTCAACACTCACTAATGGCTGAAGATTCGACGAGACACAGTATGTAGGTGAGCTAGACAGGAAAAGGTCAAGCATATTCCCCGCATTATTTTAAGGTGATTTAACTTATGAAGACCATTGAAGTTTATAAAATCAAGTAAAAAGAAGGCTTCCCTCGTTGTTTCTGAATCAACACCAGTGACGAGACCAGCAGCCCAGCCTACACCCGGAATATTAAAATCACCCGATATATGCACTCTAAACTTACTAAAGTCAATTTTTGCCTGGATTTCGTTAAAATGTACAATAAAAGACGTATGCTTGTACAATGGTGGGAAGTAATAATTTCCAATAAGCAAATTAAAACCACCATTTGTCTGCAGCTCCACCCAGGTCGTACCTTCTGTGTGAGTTTATGCAACCGGCGATCGCAACTAGCACTCCGCCTCCGAACATCTGTCCAGTTTTCGCATAGTTTTTGTCACGCCGATGCACACTGTAGGTTGCCGAAAAGTATTCTGTATTGACAAGGCTATCAATTAGTCACGTCTCAGTTAAAGATATAATATCAGGAGCACTGTGCAAAACATTAACAATGAATTCATCAGACTTCGTACGGAGTCCGCGCGTTCTGGTAATAAATGTTAATCATGTTAGACATGCGGGACGGCTGACATAATGTTACGAGTGTCATCTAGCCTCCCAAAAGAACTAATGGAAAATGCAGCCCTCTGGCCAGGCATCAGGCGTGTTTAGCACGTCAAACAGATCCGGTGACATACCAAGGTGGAAAGACGCATAACTCGGAAATCTAGGCTTTAGCTTTGTGCAGGTGATTTTCATTGTTTCCAGAAAAGGCTCGATGAGTGCCTCAATGTCCTTCACAGAGGTGTCGGGTGACAAGCGGGAAACAAACAGAGCCCTGTCATAGAGTGGTCGAGGCACAGACACTACGCTCGAGGACTTTGCCGTTCCCACCGATGCCTTGGTTCCTACGCCGCAGCTTTACCATGGTAAAGCCATCACCAGGTTCAACGCCTTGGTACACCGGATTAGTACCTGGGACATCGACACTACCAGCGAAGTTCACGGGTCCCGCACTGCTGTGCGCACTTTCGGAACCAAATGGCTTGCTCACGGACGTAGGTTTGGACCCTCTCGAAGCGGATGAACTGTTAGTCCATGCTCCGGGAGCGGCGACGATTCTTCTGCACTGTTGAAGAGTTGGCGGCGGCTGACGCGTAGCTTTCAGTCGGTTGCCTCCCCTCTTGCAGACGTTGCACGGGCGGACTCAGGGCCACGTTTTCATTCAGTTGAGCAATTGAGTTGAGCCCGCCAAACATGGCGGCTGGGAACAGGTCCCTTCGGCTCGACTGGGCCGCCTGAACGGGTGGTGCATTCAATTTCACAGATTTTTTTTTTTTGTTCAATGCCCTTTTTTAGGTATTTGAACTGCGACGGTTAAGTATAGCCGGTACACATAAACTGGCAGAGCATAGTTTTGTTTTACCCGTGCTTTTTGTTCTCTTCATGTCAAAACTTTGTTTCAGAGATTTCGTTCACAACCGACACTATGAGCTCCGGAGAGACGGTAATAGACTAATTAGTTTTGATCAGCTAAGGAGCGGCGATGACTACAGGATAGCTCCACCGAGAGTAATCTGCAGCTAACTCATATGCCTCGACCATGCGACTTATCTGTCCGCAAAATCCAGCTCTTGTGCGTATCCGCGTCTAAAGGGACACTGACACCCCCAATTTTTGTTTTCATTTTTTGCCAGGCGATTTATTATGGTGTCGGGATACTACCCAATTAATACTTTGCTACAGAGCCACGTATTTTCTGAATAAAGCCAAAAAACGCAACTGCTCGAAACTGAAACCGAAACCCCTACACCGCACGGAGAAGTGGAGAGAAAGAGTGAGTGACGGAAGTCACGTGGCTACACCCGACCGTGCAATTTGTTTTTCTTCAGGATGCAGCAGACGAAATGCCTTGCGGGATTTGTTCGGCGTGCGATTCCTTTGCAGTAATGTTTGTTCCGCTCGCTGTACTGTACTTCTAGATGAGTTGTTTTGTACATTTAAGTGTTCGCATTTAGTAGTGAGTGGCCGTGGTGAATTCCCGTGATCGGCTCCGAAAAGAATACTCCCAAGATGTTGCGTGAAGAGCTGCCTTATATGTCCTGCATCAGAAAGTGGCATTGTGCGGCAGAGGTGTCAAAAATGGAATCCCATACAATTTAGTTCAATGACGTATCGTCCATAACAATTGTTTTCTTCAGGAATAATTGTAAAACAAAGAAATGTAAACATCGCAAAATGTGTTTTTTTTTTTTTTAAAAAAAGGTGCGCCTGCACTAGGGATGGAACCTGTGCTAGCTGAGGGTTAAGCGGACTTCTTTCCACTGAGCTATTGAAGGAACCAGCCGGTCATGGAAGGAACACTCTCGTTCGTAGTAATGGAGCCAGTCGGCTGTATGTCAGAAAGTTTGCTGCCGATTTCCCTCGAGTACATGCACTCCCGTCTTGAAGTCGGGCAGCACCACGCGTTGGCCACATTCGCACCCAGAAAAGAAACCGTACGCGTGCGTATTCAACTCGATGTACGCTCTTCGGGCTTGACGTTTGAGCGAGTGATGTCTTCAGCCGCGAGAAGGGACGACGGCTCGGCGACGTCTTCGTGCAATCGGCTTGCTGGTCGAGCGTGTGTTACGGGATGAATATCAATTCTTTTGATCGGTCCAAAATTTATCTTTCGAAGGAAGACAGAATTCGCCGGTTCCGTGAACGACAGTTCTTAAGTAGACGTCTCACGCCCGTCGCCCGCTGCCACCCGCCAGTCCCACGAAACGCGAAACGACGCCATGTTGAGAATTATGCAGTGAACGCATATAATGCTTCAGGTTGTCTGTGCAACCTTTTGTTTTCAATCAACGTATAGTTTAATGAACGCGTCCTCTGCCTTCTGCGGCCACGGGATCGGGTCAGGCACTCCGCGGCTCGTTAGGGTAGTGAGCGAAATAGCTATAGCGGCGTATGTTATTGCCATACTCGCGGTAGTACTCACATAGTCCGAGCACACTTCTGAGTTCTTTCTTAGTTCGCGGTATATAAGGCCGCGGTAAATAGTGTGCATGTTGCGGCTGCTGCTCCGGCGAGGTGTGTTCTTTTATCATTTGTTTTTGCTCCCGACGCCGTCGGCCCGAGTGTTCGGAGTGTGCGCGTTACCCGATCCGGGCAGTCGGCGATCAGCCACCGTGAAGATCGTCGTGCCCGGCAAGCTTGCGCGAGACAGGCGTTCCAGAAGCCGAGCCGGGGTAGACGCGAAGTCACTTAGGCCTAAACGAAGCGATGCTGTCAATAAAGACATTGGGGAACCGATGTTGATCAAAGCCGGTGCCCGTGACAACGCCGGAGATTCATCTGAGTCCCAGACAGCTCGTTGGCGCCGGATGTCTCGAATTAAAGCGATTACGAGTGGAAACTCACAGAGCAGTCGAAAAGCAGCAACTTGTGCCACTAAATAAGCGCAGCTCATTTAATGGCTCCAGGAGCGACAGTTCCCGGGGACTTCTTTAAAACAAAAAAATAATATTTATCCAATTTTTGATGTTTCTTTTTCTACATATTCGTGCCCTTCAAAGTCAAAGTATGGTTGTGGGACACGGCCCGGGAGAGGCACTAAGTCATTATGCACGTAATAAGTTAACAAACTAACACAGACAATTATGGCTGACCGGTGGGGGCTGTCAGTCACTTTGTACATGATACCAATAGAGATAGTGAATCACAGTAGACTGGTAAAAACACTGTAGAGATATATACAGGTAAAATAAAAAGGTTACAAGAAGTTGTCAACGTTGTTGCAATCGGCAACGGCAGCGCGAATGGCTGTTGCAATCGGCACGTCGGCCCGCCGATGGACGTCGGCGGCCTTGGTTCGTCGTCTCATGTTTCGCTCACTGGCGAGGCCCGTTGTCACGTAATTCATCGCCGAAATAACGTGTCTTCAAGGCGTCGAGCCGGCCGAATGTCTGCCCTTCTTGGAACCAGTAAAGGTTCGTCCCTTGGTTGAATAGATGATGACTGCCCAGCGGTGTCTTGCGGGGCCAATCGTTTGATGAGCCTTGCTCAGTGGGTGATCAGAAAAGTGCGACAGATGCGGGAGGACTTCGTCTAAACCGTTTATTTAGACGTTACGAGCTATTGTACACAGTATATACAAAGCAAGGGAAAATCCCTGTCCTCCAAATTAGTCCAAGTCCAAGCCAGAAAGGGCCTCTCTCTCCCCAGTCACGGGCTTTTGAGGGCCTTGACCCCCTCACTCTAGTGCGAAAATCAACCAATCATTTCAAAGTTTTGCTGAAGCCACGTGACATCCACCGTCCAATAGTTGGCAAGGGCGTCGATACACAATCGTTAACTTGCCAACGGACTACAGCCGACAGCTCCGTAACTTCGTCCGTGCATCCCGTTGCAGACACAGCGGCGCCTCTCCGGAACCCCCAGGTTGAAACCCAAGAAGCCCCGTAGAATGCGCAAGCCTCAAGATTCAAAAGAAAAACAACATCCCTTCTCGAGGGGCAGACTTGGAAGTAATTCGTTACAAGTAACGGAATTACTTGTAACTAATTACGTTTCTAGTAATTTTGTAATTAATCCGTTACTTTTTTGAAAATGTAATTTGTAATCTAATTTCATTACTTTTTCAGTAACGTGTTACTTAAATTACTCGTTACAATTCTTCCGCCTAGTCAAAGGGAAAAATAGAGTGGAAGAAGGGCGATGCAACGGCCTTCGCGCTTTTAGCATGGTAACAGAAGACGGGAGTTTGCTCGCGAAGAGAGAGCTGGCGAGGGAAAGGAATTCACGGAAACCGCGACAGCCCAGCCAGAGCCCGTTTCTGGACTGGTTCGTACGGTCAGCCAGGCTGGGAGGATTCGACTTTCTACATGAAGGCAACAAGCTCCGACTTGAAAACGAACGGACTGCTTCGAGCGCACAAAAGAGCGGAAAACTAATGGCCCATAAAACCGTCCCGTGTGGGTCGTGAAGAGCACGAACGTGCACACTGTGACAGTCGTGCATCCGCTCGCCCCCCTCCCCCCCCCTTTCTCCTTTTCGCCCCACCCCCTGCATGTTTTCCCCCAAAAACCAATCAGCATTTTTTTTTGTCACACGAGACCGTCCTTTGCTTGTCGATGTTCCGCCTTACACACATCCACCCCGCAGTCAAAAAAAAAAAAAAAAGGTAACGAGACCCTGACCCTGTTCATCTTTGACAGCGCTGTGAAAGCTAAATACCGGCTGGACCAACCAGCTTTGTGGCTTCTGTCACTTGACTTCGTAATAGCGGATGCGTAAGGCACAAACATAAGGGAAGCGATGGCAGCAGCTTATTGGAACAGAAAAAAATGTAGCATCAACACTACTGTCAGTTCAAACAGTAAGTTTCGACAGCAGGCGATAAGGTGGTCGGGGAGCACAGCCAAAATGGCTTGGAATTCGGAAGCTGAACCCATATTCCTAGAAAATAAATGTTGGGGTTCTCGTCAGCGGATTGTGCCTACGGGAACTTGTACTCCGACATATTAGGGAAAGGGAACACAGCCCGAGTTTTCTGAGAATAAACAGTGGCTGACTTGGACACAGGAGTTAAGGCAGCGTAAGGCGGCTGTAGACACGTGATATACATTGAAGCCTGCTGTTCACTGACAATTGTGCTTTATTTTAATAATTTCTAAACGGAAAAATCAGCTTAGCTGAAAGATTGTGAATTAATATTTCGTGTGAAGTTTCGGTTTTGATTAGTTTGATGATCAAGAAAAAAGATCAAGTGGGTCAAGGCCGGATAACAGCCTTCAACAAGCGGGACTCTTTAAAATCTGCCCAAACGCAAGTACCGCATGTCTCACAGCCAGTTGGTTTTAGTGGCTAAACCAGCCCTTATTTAGGCAATATGCAGCAACCATAGAAAAACCCCATATTCAGGAGAGTCGTATTCTAAAGTTTGCCGATGCCAGATTTCGAATGGTGTGCGTGCCTCCGCCGCCCATGTGCATTCGTCGCATGTTCATGGATTCAGTTCTCTCCCGGGTGGACAGCGCTAGATTCCTTTATATTGAACACCTGTTCCAGCCTTTACAGATTTATAGATTCATCCTCCTAAAATTATTATCATAAAATAATCGGTAGATATAGTAGTGAATCTGTTTTATTTTTGATGGGGCCCGAAATTCCACCCACAACCACGGAGTAGATATAGCAGGTATTTTGCGTTTCTTTAAAGTAACGCAAAAGTAATTAAGTAAAGTAACGAAGTAATTAATCAGTTACTTTTTACGAGGAGTAATTTTTAACGGTAATCCACTACTTTTTAGGCCAAGTAATTGTAATTGTAATTAATTACTTTTTTGGAGTAACGGGCACAAGTCTGTCGAGGGGTCATCCCGATGGGGGAGACACAGGAAGACGCTCTCCAGGGGGGCCGCGTCGCCGGAAAAGCCCACGCGGACTCCCGTTAGAAAAACAAAACTACACAAAACGACCGGGGAGGGAGCATCATACACGCCGCCAGATAAGACGACCGTCGCCCGGCCGATCGAGAAACCAGCCGTCTTTCCCAGAACCCTTACAGAACCCAAGTAAGATACCCGGGCAAGGTCAACCCAGCGGACCTCGGACTCAAACATTACGCCAAGCTCTCGCCCTGTCGGCCACAAAACACCTGCAAGGACCACGCCTTAAAAAAGACTGTTGCGTTGATGCATGGCGCCATCGAGTAAGATGACCTCTTCGGTGTGGTGTGCGTGGACGTGTGATGTAACTTGGACAGAGGGTCTTTCCGAGAAGGCGTGGGTGACGAAACTGGTGCACCTCCGCGATTGGTTGCCGCCCGACTGCATGGCAACCGAAATACTATTAAAGCACTGAGCTCACCTAACTCGGGGAGCTCACCAAGATCAAGGCTCATAGCTGCGGCTAGCTGCTGTATAGCCAGGGCTCATTGCTCCCCTGACATGTAAATAAAGGAGAGTTTTAATCATCGTCGCCTGCTGTGATTCCTGCCAGGAGCTCCGTCCGGATCTGGACCCCAGCCGAGCCTGGTCCATCCTGGGGACTCACGTCGGCAGCGACAACGTAAAGTTAAGAAAACATTCATGAGTAATTAAGGCAAAGTCCAATCACTGAGAAATATTTTACGTTTTGTTTTAAGGTAATCGTAGAAATTTTAAATATTTTCGGAGCGTAAATATCAGGAATAGCTTGTCCGCAGCTGGTATAGGAACGAAGTCCCTATACCATTGCGAGGTCTATCTCTGAGTACTCGGGATGACACAAACGTTTTGTTTTAAATCGTCTGTTTAGAAGTGGCGAAAAATTACTGAATTTATGAACAACTTTTGGGAAATAGGTAAACGAAGATACTCAAAAATACTTCCTCATTCGGTCATACCACAGTTGTACGCCACGCTCTTGAGCATGTTTCGCAGAATATTATCGTGCTTCACATCTTATAGGACAATTGGGAAGACTAGTAATCCCAAATCTTAAAACACCGTACGCAAGACTGCATGCTGTCAATAGCTGTGCTCACATCGATTGTAGCAGGAGGTCTAAGGATGTACAATAGCCAGGGAGTACTTCTATGTTTGCTACAAATATAGGTAAGGAGGGTGTTCCAAGCAAGGTCCCTGTAAAAGTAGACGCCCAAGTACAGGATGTCACAAAAAAAATTTACACGTTTTTATTTTTACCGGAAAAATAAACTAGGTATCGCCGAACGCCCATTCTCCGCCCAAAGGTAGCTCTAGAAGTCACAACCAGATGCTAAAGTTTCAGCCCTATCCGATACCTTATTCGAAATTCATGAGTGATTTTCTGAAACTTTCAATGAGAAGATGGGGCCCATTTTTGCCTGTTTTCGGTTTCTGGTGCCATAGAGCCCCATGTATTCGAAAACTCCGTCGGCCGCCATTTTCCGAATGAAATTTTCAGAAAATCAATTATAACTTTTGAATGAGCTATAGGATCGGGCTGAAACTTTAGCATCTGGTTGTGACCTCTGCCGCTACCTTTGGGCGGAGAATGAGCGTTCGGCGATGCCTAGTTTATTTTTGAGGTAAAAAGAAGTGAAATTTTTGTTTTTGTGACACTCTGTATTTAACAGGATGGACATAAGAAATCGCCATACAGGACCAAGAAGCACTAACAAAGGTATAGATGAACAGCGAAATTTTCATCAGAGTTTGTTATAAAGAATATTTAAGGCATACTACACTAGTTTTGAGGCGTTGATTGTGATACAGTTGTCACGAAACCAGTTCATAGCGGTGAAAACAGATTGCTGTAGCATTTGTACTGCCGATGTGTAGTTGGTGTGACAGCTAACTAAAACTGCATCAACCGAATGTTGAAAAATATGACAATTTGAGGCGTTTTCTAAAAGATAATTCACTTAAATATTAAAGAGTAAGGGTGAGATAATGAATTTTTGTGGAATACCGCAGGTAAGAGACACGTTTGAACTAATGTTCCGATCTCCCAGAGCAGTGGTTCTCAACCACTGATGTTTCGCGGACCCCTTGTGGATCGGTGGAGATGATGGAGGACCCCGTTCGCGGTGAGGGGAAGGGAAAGGTGTAGGTTAAATAAAAAATGTAACAAAAATGGATATAACTAAGGGCTAGTGTGAAGTAGACTACTCTTATTAACAAACACACAAGAAAACTCGCCCGAAAATTTAAAAATGTCTCCTCTATCTGAAAAAAGACGACGTTTATTGCCGGGTTTCACTGATGAGGCAGGGCTTTGCGGACCCCTAGAATGCCTTCGCGGACCCCAAAGGCTCCGCGGACCCCCATTTGAGAACCACTGTCCCAGAGCAACAACATTCGAACGATTAGAGAGATAATTGGTAAGAGGTTGTGAAAATTGCAGCAAAATCCGGGCTTGTGCAATTTTCGATGCAATATACCGTGGCCGACCGCGTCGAATACTTTAGAAGTATCTAAAAATAGTGCTCAACTGTAGAGATTACTGTCGAAAACAGAATGGAGCAGGTCAGAAACGTCTTCTATAGTGAAGCACTTCCAAGACCCCGTACGAAGCCGAATTACCCCGGTGAAATTACTAAGAACTTGTTGAGGAATCGGGACATAGTCATTATGAAGTGCTTTTATGAAAGCTGACTTACGATTTGTTGATAGTTTTCATATTTGTCTTTTTGACCCTTTTTAAATGAAGGATTCAGAACTGCAGCATTAAGGTTCTTGGAAATGCATTGGTCGTTATGAAGCCGTTATAAAAGAAAAGTAGTTAATTTTCGTCGCAGAATTCTTATTGATATGCCATCAATTTTATTTGGTTTCGTTTGTATAAAACTAAACACCAGGAAATGCAGGCCAACATCAGGGATGAATGGCAAACGTGTAGATCCACAAAGTGAATTGTTGAGGCCGCAAAAGCCGTGAGAAGACCCTGGTGTGACTAGTGATGTGCTTGCAAAATAATTGTTGGAGGAATTTTCAACTAGCTGGGGATCATCTTTAAAGAGTTGCAGAAGATGCTCTGCATGTGTAGTTTTGCCACGGAGTTGACTGACGATGGACCACATTTCTTGGGGGTTATTGGTGACTTTGTCAAACTGCCCTCTAAAGTAATGCCGGCTTGAAGCGCGTGTCAGCTCAAAGATATTATTTTCATCTTAAATTTAAGGTTGAGCGCACTATTGCTCTGGCACTTTTGGATCGTCTCCTCAACAGGTCTTTATATTCGATTGTTTTAATAATATCGGGAGTTATCCAATGGCTTTCATTTTTTCTTTTCCTAAAACTGACTGGATGCTTCGTCTCATTTCTAAAAAACTGGGTTTGTTCGAAATTTTTTTTTTATACACTTGACAAGCGTCGTTCAAGTCAATTAACGAGGACCAAGCGAAAGATTTTATAGACAAGTCAAGTTTCCGCTGATCTAGAATTCAAACGTCAGTCGTTCTATCTTCGCCTGGAGACTTTTGCGAGTCATGAGTGAAAAATGAAATACGTTTATGATTCCTGTAATGCCGAATTAGAGCGCAGCTGTTGAGGACGAGTAGGGGAGGGTACGGAGAGGAGGGTATCCTCCCCTCATCCTCCGTACCCTCTCCGCCTCCTCCATCCTCGTCCTCCCCTCCTCCTCCCTTTACCTCCTCCCCTCCTTCTCCTTTTTTCCTTTTCCCCCTCCCTCCCTTCTCCCTCGTAACGCTCCTCGTAACCTTCGTGACGTCACATGTGACGTCACGTGTGACGTCATTATGAGAAACGTCTCATAATGCAACGCGCGGTTACGGCGACGCCGCTCTAACCGGAAAAAGAGCTGCGCTCTAAAACAAGGGCGTTTATTAGCATGCTGGAAAATAATGGTCTGCCAATTTTTGATTGATTACGCAGGACTTAAAACTTGGACCACGCACGTTTATGTGATCAAGACACGATGCTACTAGATCGTAAAAAGTATTCCCTTGTTTTGGACTGAAAGCTGCATTCAATACCATGATAATAAGAGTGTAAGGTAGACAATTACTTCCGGTTTGGATGAGGCTAATGCATCTATGTTAAAATCTCCCACAAGGCACACCTGTTGTTCTAACGCCCATGAGGATACGATATTTTCAAGTTCCTGAATAATATCGGAAGCACTGTTGGATGGAGGATAGATAGAATTAGGATAGCGTGTTGGTTCAACATCTTGGTTGTGCGAACAGAAAAGGTAAGCTTTCGCTTACTAAGAAGAAAAAACAGAGTTGTACTCGACACTCTGGAAAATTCCTTTTAAAATATCTATCGGAGGGTGCCATGCATTTGTACAGTGGGCAAGGAGGGTCACGTCATATCGTAATACACTGTACCCAAGTGCGTGGACAACCATTTTTCTTACATTCAGTGGAACAAACACTCTCATACTTTACAAGATGCATGCAACTGCCCTTAGCACGCTGTATATATGAGCCATCTGCTTGTTCCAGGACATGTAATTTTAGAAAAAAATGAGACCCATATATTTTCTTGAGTCAACCCAGGGAACTACTACTACTACTGCTATTATTATTATTATTATTATTAGTAGTAGTATGAGAAATATGAAATATTGTGATAATAATGATAATAATAATAATCTATTCAACAGAAAGCCAGTAACACAATACAAATACTATCATTATTAAGAATAATGTTGATTTTATTCAAAGAAATTGATTAAAAACGTCCAGCCCACATAAGCAAATACCTCTTGTCTGTGGGGCCAGAGAAAACTACGAAGCGCAGCACCATATATCTCTTATAAGCGGCGTGCGCAACCAAGAGCGTCACCGTGGTCGCAATTCGCGGTTGGCCAAACGCTCACCGTGAAGTATTTATATTGATTAACTTTAATTTCATCGATGGAAATCTGCGCAATGTCAGAGTGTCAACTGTGGCGATGTTGGTTTAAGAAAGCTGCGACTCCAGGCTTCCACTGCTAGTTTTACACGTACCGTAGAAATTATAGTTCGCAACTGATAAGTAGTCAACTATTACAACTCATGACGTGACGGCGAGGCGAATTCTGGTCGGGATGTCACGGACGGAATCTATAAGAGTTAATGCAAGGGTACAGGAGATTCGTGTTCTACTGTCCTCACGGTTCCTCACTTTCGAAAATTAAAAAAAAAGGAACCATAAGTGGACGCCACTGAAACACCTAGGAGCTAATAACACAACCCGAGTCTTTTTTACCGCAGTGAATAAAACAAAACATATCCAACAAAAGCGCTTGACTGTCGAATCAGGCCGCTACCTTCTTGCCGTGTAGCTGATAACAACGTGCTACTTGCGTGAAAGGACAGACTCTTTGCAAGCAAGAAGGAACTGGCAGCGTCTAAGGGGGGACCGTAGGTCAAGTGCGTTTTCTTTTCGGGTTCGCGGCCGTGCAGATCCCGCTTATCTCGCATCAACAAAGCCGCTTCAAAATACCAGTCGAACCTATGACGCTTCGATAGTCCTCCTCGCAGCCGCCAATCGTGAGATCACGCATCTTTCACCTGGCCATTTGTGATGCAGCCCGAGCATCGGCCCACCCGTCTTGAGCCAATCGCGGTCATGCTGATATGTTACGTGAAAGTGTCGAACGTTCCGCGCTTTGTTTGATCTAGTCGACAATGGGTAGTGCGACCCTTGATACGCAATTACGTCATCGAGTTTGTACACGTTCTTGAAGGCTGGTGCTTTCAATTAAAATCATTTACGAGGAATCAATCGTGAAAGTGGATCGTTTTGTCATTGAATGTGAAACTGTCGTGTCAAACATTTTTCTTCGTTTAATCTGGACAAACAATGAAAATTTTGTTTTAAACTAAAAAGTTATGTGGGACTAACACACGAATATATGCTTATGAACAAGCAGAAATAAAAATTATGCCGCTCCGCCCCTGTCAATATAAAAATTTTAATCCTAATTTTGTTCAGGTAAAAATGACAATATCACTTATTTTATTGCTTAAACTAATTTCACAAGAAAGCGAATGAAGTTTATTTATTTAATTGTGTTATCATTTCGGAAAGACAGAAGCTTCAAATTGTATAAAAAAAACAACAAATATTTTTAGGGGTAAGGTCCCACCAAGACCTTAACTAAAAAGCCAGTGGTTTCGGATGCTGGACTGCATCTAGAATGAATTTGAATTTTAAAATAACAAACCACGCGAATGCAAAAAGTAAGGTGCATGATTGAGCGGCAAGTTTTATTAACGTAATTAACAATTAGTTCAAAATAACTCAAACGCTCACTGCGTGTTAGCAGATCACTGTACCCTTGTTTAAGGATAAGAAAAAAACCTACACAAAGCAACAACAACATAAACAACAACAACAGACATCATCATGTGACCGGGCTGCTAGACGCGTTTCTTCGTTCTCGCTGCTGTGTTATGCCGAAGGGGCATTTTAATTTTTAACGTTCGCTTTATATTCCTTTGATGCTGTTATATTTCTTTTATTGACACATTCAGTTTTTATTAGAAAACAAAGAGAGATTCGCGCACATTAGCGAAGCGGTCGCAATAAGAGGGAAGCAGTTTTTACAGCAGAAAGCCTCAAGACACCGACCCGTTTGCCGTCCAAATTTAACACCAGACACAGTTCCCGGGAAAACATCGGCTCGGTATTTGAAGCAGCAAGTATGTTGGTGGTATGTTTACTTAAATCGCTTTACTCACTCTTCCGAGAAGGCAGAGACGGCAGCGGGCGTACGGGAGGACGACGAGGGTGAAAAGCCAGAGGTGGGGGAGGACTCTGAGGTCACGGGGTAGATCACGTGTTCGCCGTACCCGCTTCACTTTCGATTTTCTTCTCTCTTTGATCTTCTCCCTCTCTAATCTGCGGGGGAGCCTGAGAGGATCGGTCTTTAAAAAACAAAAAGAAAAAAAAAATAGTCAAGCATTTTGGCCGGCGGCAGTTTGAGCAGTTTGAGCGTCGTCCGCTCTCGAGTGTCGTCGTCTGCCTTCCGGAGAAGTGGTTGTCTTGTTCTGCTGGGTTGTTTGCCGCTCCTTGCGCTGCCACTGCTGCTTGACGCTGCGGGAGCTCGGTCTTGGCGTTTCTGCGTTCGGCTGAACGATGTGGTTTCTGCGAGGACCATGCAAACTGCCCACAGTTTGGGTGGCCGCGGTGTGTTTGCACTTCGTTGCTCACTGCGCGGACACGGCGACCATCGTAGAGAGGCTTCGCAACACCATCTTTCCCACCACGAATCATCCCATCATATTCGGTAAGTTGCGCATCAGCTTTTGTCGTTTTTGTTTGGTGTACGATGGCTCCACACTCCTGGAATCGGCGTTTCTACTTTCGATCGTTATCGTAAGGAACCTTTCCAGAACTGTGTCACTACATTCACGGTATAACTCTCGATTAGTGGCGGACCTACCGAAATTCTATGAATGCTGCCTTTAGCATAGAAACGCTATGTGTTTTCTATCGTTTAATTCTATGAAGCCGCTCCTATGATCTACGCAAGATTTACAACTCGGTATGAAGAATATTTTTTTTGTTTTTGGGGAGTATGCTTTCATTCTCGTAATATGCGCCGCAACGTCTGCTAGGCGTTCGCTTCATATATGACACATGCCGGTACACAGTCGAAATGCGTACATTATACTACAGACCGTGCTCTATTGAATCACTTGCGTTACTGTAACGGCTTCTGTTAGTACTTAAAGATAGAAACTCTTCCGCCGTTGTGCTCGATATGATATTAGTGGGTCATTCATTGAGCAGTTTCAAATAAGATATTTGACAATGCTGAGGTGCGTGCATATGAGGAGCTCTCTTGACGCGCCACTCCCTTCGTACACTACCTTTGGCAATGCTTACTTTAAGACTGTCATAAATAATATACCAATCATTTCGTCCCGAACAAAGCCGCCTTTGGGTTTCAGTGAATAGAATTAAAAATATAACAAATATTTTTTGTGACGCGTCTAGATACGAGTAAGCCAACAGAGAACAAAACAGACTGATACAATAATAAAAAAAACAAAAAAACCATAAACAAGTGAGGTGAAGAACGAATGATCAGCTAATAAAACCGACGACCTTTTAAAATAATTAGACTGCAACCCCTAAACCAGTAATAATTTGTTCCTTCTGCACAGTTTTATTAACATTGAAGCTTTCTTATATTAAAAAAAAAAAGCATCGGCTCTGAAAAATCTAGTGTTTTTGATCGAGTTTTACATCATTTTGAAAATGCCAAGACTAACGCTTTTTTACTTAAGTAGTCGAGATTTAAGAAAGGCTTGCGATTTCAACTATCAATTTCAGGGTTAGTAAATTTAATGTGCGATTATTGATTACCAGACAGAAAAGCTATTTGTTCGACTGAAGCAATTTTCGTGAATGAAAATTCAGTTTTACGAACTACGTGCATTTAAGGTCAATGAGTGAATAGCAACGAAGTGACCCCGGCCGCGATTATGCTCTTAGTGGCCCGTGGACTGAGTTTTTTCCTATTGAAAGATTTTTACACGGAAAGCTCAGTATTGCAAAGTGTTGATGCTTCTGTGAAATAAATATTTAATACAAGTTCAAAAATATTTGAATGCTACATATATTGGCTAAATTTGGGTTGACTCCACTATGAAGAACCATGCCAACAACCACAAGAGACTGAAAGGACATACAACAAAATTTGTTTATTTACAACAATGGTAATTTAAAGTTTCCATTTGTACATTGCCATGCTATATCTTCTGTACGTTTTGGTATTACATCAGGAAATTTAGTAGTCTTATTTATTGAATAAATAATGTTTAAACGAGACATGGTTCCTGATATCTAAATACTGTAGAGAGTTGTAAATTTGAGCAGACATGCGCAATGGCTGATGGGGCAAGCACGAGTAAACACTTACGTTTTTTTTATGTTCGAAACGCTGTCTTCACATGGTCGCTCCCATATCCGGTTTGAAAATAAGGACAGTAAATATTACATCGGTGGCCTTAGATAAAACAATCTCTCTCGTGCGTTCACTCAAACGATACGTGTACGCATTGATGTGAAAGGAAAAATGTAGGACAAGCGGCCATCACCATCAACCGATATCAGCGAGCAATTTACTCACAGTACGATTGACTCACAGTAGCGAATGTGTATCGATGGACCAATTTTATCTTGCTGAGGGCTACAAGGACGTCGTACGATGCGGTTTTGCTATCGCGCGCTTACGCCTTATGTCTTTTTTTTTTTTATCTCCGCTAAGTCCTCCGAATCTGACGGTCAGAGTGCTGCTGCGTGACAGCGCAAACCGTGTGGCTGCAAAAAAACACTTTGAATTGTGATTTATTTATTAAGGAACACACATACCTTTTTAAGGTATTAAAAGCAAAGAAAAAAAAGCTACCCAATCTTTAAATGTGAATATCTCAGCTTGATTCAAAAATATTTATAATGAGCAAGGTAACCCTGCCGAAAAAAAAAACAGTATAAGCTGGATTATCGAATTGAAAATCTAACTGGATTTCTTGCTGAAAACCTGCAATCCAGTTCACAGGTAAACTGGAAATCTGAAATCCAGTTTACAGGTAAACTAGATTTCAGGTTACCAGCAAGAAATCCCCCCCCCCCCCCCCCCGTTACATTTTCTGTTCCTTAATCCACTTCATAGTATTTTTTTTCGGTAAGGAGAGGCACGAAATGGGTGGTTTCGGGAACGTTTCTTTTACATGGGCAGGTTTGAGTCAGAAGCGCTGTTCTCACCTAAAATAGAAAACAAGCTCATGTGCAAATTTCGAGCGGGTAGAGAAAAGAAATCATTTTTTAACGTTTGTTGATGCGTTTTTGATTTTTCAGGATCTTCAGATATTTATAATTTTGTTTTTGAAGTGTTTTGTATCGCAAGCTATCTTTGCTTACTGAACAATGCGTGACCACTGATACCTCAAATGGGTACGAGCTCAGCATATAAAAGCAGCGAGGAGAGGTACTACAAGTAGGGTTGAACAGTTGAGCATAAATGTAAGCAATTACTCAAAGGTCTATTGAGAGTTTGTATAACGCTTTTACGTTTGCTTATCAGTTTGTACTTTACCTTTCACAACGAGTGGTAACTACATACATTTTAAAGCTTTTGTCGAGAAAACAAATTACAAATCTGAATAAAATGACCACGTAGCTGATTATTCGTTTTTCGTGCTTTTGTACTGGAGTGTTCAGCTGACATGGAGTTTAGAGTGTGTTTCTAGGTGTTCTCGCTGTCTATTCTAGTGAAAACAATATACATTTTGAGACATCTCGGGCGTCTTAATTCGAACAAAGCACTTTGAAGAGTCGATCTCTGCAGCCTACGAAAGACCTCAGCAAGTGACAAGAATAAAAAAAAAAAATTAAAGCAAATTGCTAGGCAATTGTGTTGCATACATGAAACCTTCTGGCATCACAAACCTTTAGCGATACTCAGAGTTTTCCAGACGCCAGACGCCTACGTTCCTGGCACTCTTCATCAGATAGTTTAACGCGTACCACTTGATAGTTGTTCCTAGAAGGAAGCGATACTACCTCTAATCGAGCTGAAAAACCTGGCGATCTTTCAGAGCCTTCCATACTACGGACCTCCTCTCTCCCAGCGCGCACAGGTGGTCGTGCTCCTCCTCGCCTGCCTCGCTCCTCCTCGACTACCTCACTCCTCCTAGCATACCACTCTGGTCACATGAATTCCCCGTTAACCAATCGACGTCGAGCACCTGACTCCTCCTCTCCCAACCGCCAACCAATCAGGTCGAGCCTCGCGGCCACGCTTTTATCCAGGCTTCACTTTTATCTGGGCTTCACGAAATGCCGAATACCTAGCCAAAGAAGGTTTCACGTTAATGTGTTTATAGCTAAAAAAAAAAAAAACAGTCCGCGATGTGGCAGTGAGGCATGGAAAAACATTATACTCAGTGCCACAGCGCAGAATTTACTTTAGGTATATAGTTTCACACTCCTAGCTCCCTCAATAGGTTACTGTGATGAGCTCCCCAAAGTTCTTTGCTGGAATGTAGACATACTCGAAGAATAAATTCTTAGAAGAAGCAGAAAACTAATATTTCTAAATTTTATTTGTTGCGTTAGACTTTCTATAAAGGCACGGTCAACTGTCATGTGCCGAAAGACAGTTAAAATTTATCGGAAAATCCCACTTTGATTCATGTGGTGTCGCAGGTGAAAATGAACAACTCCGTTCCCGTAAAAAATCGTCCATAATGAGAGTTGTCCATAATAACGAGACAAAAATGCATGTATTTTCCCAATGTGTCCCCGAAAGTGGTGTCCATATAGCGGGGTATCCATATTAACGGGGTCGATATTAACGAGACATGACTGTACTTACCTTTATACAAAAGCTTAAGTGCGCGCGTACTCTTGCAGTTCATTGTATCACTGCTGGGAAGAAAAATAGCCTATATCTTTATTTTTTATTTCTTTCTGATGGGCAAGTTACTCTGTCCGGGCATCACCACTCAGTTGACGAAAGAGAGGATTTTTGTATCTCAGTTTATGCTGATAAGGATTTTATCGGAGCCACCCCATTCTGATCGCCCAATCTTTACAATGCACCGACAGCGTTCGTACAACTTTGCACAAAACAAAACTTACCTTTATGGAATCGTTGAATTTTCGGAGTGTCCTCGCCCGTTAGCTTCAAGATATTTTGATAAACCTGAGTACTTGAAACTAAACGGAGAAGGGAAAAAACACATTTTGTTCACTGGAAAAATGAGGATAAGCGACATTTTTGAAGACACGATTTATTGTTTTATATATCGGGTGTCTCAAAATCGCGGTCAGGCTCTTTAAATTGACCGCGAAATCCGATTTCTTAGCATATCGCACTACGAGTTTGTGCAGCGTTTCCCACAGGTGGTGGATTTTTTCTATAAAATTTGCAAAGAGTGAACTTTCCTGAAAAAAAAAAAATTAAAGAAAGAAAAAGGCTTAACTCCTATGGAAACCCAGCGAAGCCACCGGTCTTCAATCAATAGGGCGCCCTTTTGTTTGAAGACCGTCGGCTTCGCTGGGTTTCCCTAGGAGTTAAGGCTTTTCCTTTCTTTATTTGTTCCTCAGGTAAGTTCGCCCTTTGCAAATTTTATAGAGAAGATGCACCGCCTATGGGCAACGCTCTAGAAAATTGTAGCGCGATAGGTTAAGAAACTAAATTTTACGGTAGATTTAAAGAGCCTGGCCGCTACTTGAGCCACCCGGTATATCTATTTTAGTGGAAGGGAGTTTTACATACAAAGGTTGCTCACAGATGAAGCTATGAATTCTCGAGGCTCATAGCTTCCTGCCACGTTTACAACAAAGAAACCAATATTTTTATGCTTACATTTATTCACCTACTGCAGTTTTAGCGGCAACTATTCTTCAATTAATTTGAACCTTTACGTAATTCTTTTTACATCCGCTGTATTCAAGAGGTTTCCAGCACCTCGCAGTAAAGAAATTGTTGGTGTTGCAGAAAAGGCTTCGACCACATTCACATGCTACATCCTAGTCTGTGTGTCTCTTCTCTTACGCTTCTGTCAGCAAGTTGTAAAGAATAGGATGAGTTGAAAATATTTCTTGATATTACGATACGATTATAACATGAGTATTTAGTCAGAGGAAGGCTGCTCTAACAACAATTGCAGACAATTCAAAAGTGCAATTCCTGATGCCGTAGCGCAAGCGATGAGGTCGTATTTCCGGAACTTAATCGAGACAAGTTTCATGCATTCATTCAATAAAACAAAATTGCACAACCTCTAAAAAAATATCGCGTACCGAATGCAGCGCCTGCGCCCTTTTTTTATGATATAACGACCAGAGACTTGCCTACAAAGCGCTCGCCATTGTCACATAGAGTGCGAAAAAATCTAGTGCGCTTACATTCCCACAGGACTCTTGGAAGCACCAGTGGCTGCAAACTACGAAGGGGGCTCGGGAAATGCCTGAGCTAAAAATGTAATTAAAACTAAAAAAAAAAAACACAAAAAACAGAGCATGACGTTTTAGGTGTTTGCGTCATATTTAGTGTCGGACCGAAGACGGTTTTCTTTGAGGCCTGAACGTATTTTTAGCTCCGTTATTTGCTCATCTCGCATTCTCCAATGTGCTTTGCTATTTACGAGTTCGGCGCGTTTATCCTTGCATTTTTTATGTTTTAGCTGCCTATCCGTTTACATATCTCGATCTTCGCCCGACACACTTTGAACCACGAGCCAGCAAGAGTTCAGTTACCACACCTTTGCAGGGAACCGACGTTTCCCAATAGGTTCATTGACCTTTTTTTGTTTTTGTTGCTTGACCGTAAAGGTGTCTCGCGGTTCAGTTTAAAGACACATATCCCATTTAATCAAACCATTTTGGCGTAAGAAAAAGAATAACTGCGAAGCAACTGCCTCCAGCTGGTCAACCTTCTAATTCATGTTCTTATTAGTAGTTTAGCAGATGCGTATCTACACTGTTGATAAGCGAAATCAACCATTTATCTTTTCGTGGTACATACGCCACACAGCGTTCGTCCTGTGGTGTGTTCCTTTCCTTTTGTACGTTGTTACGCGCTGTTACACCGACACCCTGTCTGAGCATCTACATGTTTGGCTCAATACCAAACTTTAATGTGCAGGCTCCTGCTTTCCGTCGCATCTACCATCTAGCACTTGATTAACGCTATGTTGAGCAATTGGAGCGCAAGCATGGGGCAGCACAAGTCGTCTCTGTCAAACACATAATGCCCCTGTTTAGGAAATTAAGTCGCAGCCTTACTACGTCGCGAAAAATCAGCGACGAAAAAAAAAATGTCGACAGGATTTTGATTGCGTAGATCTCTGGGCGAGAAAATAACTTGTTTTAAATTCGCCAGCTGGTGTTATTCCTTCTTTGTTATTCAACAGACGAACCTTGCCGAACTGTTTTTCATTTTGTCGACCTTGTGTCAGAGTATTTACTAGAGCTAGGGGAAAAGAAAGATATTTCGTGAAGAGGAGACGTTGTTCTATCACAGGGGTCAACAGACGGGCCCTTATACGCGAGTCATAAAAAAGAACAACTTTAGGTGAAGAGCCACCGTAAAAAGGTGGTGTGACATTTTTGTTTCATTTCAGTTGGTCGCTACAGCGAATTCCACTCATTAGGAATTGCTCATTATGTTTTTTTTTTCCATTGTGCGTTTCTATTTTGAACCAAGCATCTTGAAGTTCGACTTGAATGATGACGTCACAGTCATGTAGGAGTTTGCCCGGCGGTGTCACACACTGTCTTATCTTACCGCATTGATTGTTGAGAACAGTGTCACGGCAGTACGTATGGTTACACAAGGTTGCCAAGATGCACGCTGTCTTTTATTTTACGACCGTATTCTCCCGATGTCTTTCTGATTTGTGGGCCCTGGGGGTAAACTTAACATACATTTGAAGGCGGGGGCTGCACTTGGACACTTGAAGAGCCGTTTGCGGCTCGGGAGCCGCAGTTCGGCCACCCCGTTCCAGCAGAAAGGCTGAATTTTAATATTTATATAAGGGGTATCAAGAATTATCAAACAGATTCAACAAATTCAACGCTCAGTCGTGTCACGTGAGAATAATGCTAGATGTCTAATGCGAGAGAACAGATGGCTCAAGAGGAGCACAGCTAGAAATAAAAACAACAACGAAATGAGTCGACGCGATGATGGTGCTGAAGGTGTTACGATTATGGACCAAAAGGGCGATGTCTCGTTTTTTTTTACGTCATTTTTCTGGGTTCATTTTTATTCTGCTGAATTGGTTTTCCCGACGAATTAGCCTAGCAGGCTTCGCTCTGAGATAGCCCTTGTTTTAGCAAAGTGGCGCATGAGGAAATATTTCTCATCTAGCGGCCCTCGGGCTCACGGCACTTTCTCCAAAATTGGTAAAAGATAAAGTTGTAGGTCGCTTAAGCTTCTTCTTTAAGAAGGGAACACGATAGCGCTATCGGGCCCCGTTTACATCGCCTTCTTATTCGCTTCTCATGCTCTTCCTGCCAGTGAGCAGGAGGTGCGGCAGGCATGGCCTGGTCGGTAGTGTGTCTGCCTCGCAACCGGAGGGTCGTGGGTTTGAATTCCGCCTAAAATTCTTGAAATGTTTCTTTACGGCAATGAATTACTTTATAAAGTGAAATCATTTGAGACGTGCGGCGATATTTCATATTCGCATTATATGATACGCTTTCTAATCACTTTCATTTCACGCGCGACATCACGTTTTACGTGAGCGTTGTGGGTTGTTTGAAATTTCCGCGTGAGGTCATGTGGCTGGGACGTCATGAACCTACCGACAAATCGGAATTTTTGCGTCCGCGATTTTCTCGTCACGCCACCGACGCCGGCTTTTCTGCGACACGAGTTCCTTACCACAACCGCGTTAAAATGAAGTAGTGCGTCAGGTTGCGTCTCAAGAACGATTACACTTCTTGCTTTCCTTTCAACCATAGCATGCTTCGAAGTCGACCCTGAGAAATTTGTGCGTTCGAGCTTTGGCCACCGACGCCGGCTTTTCTGCGACACGAGCTCCTTACCACAACCGCGTTAAAATGAAGTAGTGCGTCAGGATTGCGTCTCAAGAACGATTACACTTCTTGCTTTCCTTTCAACCATAGCATGCTTCGAAGTCGACCCTGAGAAATTTGTGCGTCCGAGCTTTGGCCACCGACGCCGGCTTTTCTGCGACACGAGCTCCTTACCACAACCGCGTTAAAATGAAGTAGTGCGTCAGGATTGCGTCTCAAGAACGATTACACTTCTTGCTTTCCTTTAAACCATAGCATGCTTCGAAGTCGACCCTGAGAAATTTGTGCGTTCGAGCTTTGGCCACCGACGCCGGCTTTTCTGCGACACGAGCTCCTTACCACAACCGCGTTAAAATGAAGTAGTGCGTCACATTGCTCTGTGTCGTGCGACGTAGCATCACGTCACACGGGATCACGTGACCACGTAGCGTGACGCCAGGTCACAATGCCACGTGACGCCACAGCTTGACATTATCTGACCTTCAATGTTTCTAAACAAATTTGAACGATCGCTCGTTAAATGCAGCATACTCATTATAGAACCTGAGGGATAAACGCCGCCGCCAATTCTTTAACACGCGGTTTTAGGACAGTAACACCTCCAAGTATTTATGCGTGCGGCTCCGGTTTTTTTAGCATTTGTATGTCGTAAGGAGGCTACTCCTTGAGTCACATATCCGGACATTGAGTTTTGCAGTCTGAAAACACATCAGTTGCCAATAAATCGAATGTTCATTCGTATTTATTATTTATAAAATATATATATATTTGCATTCTATTCGCAATCCATTGGCTTTGTACGCATTTCTCCAATTTGCGTGTGAAACGTCTGCGAGCTTTTATTCCTTTGAGCTCGCATTAAATGCATGCGCTCCTTGGCACTTATGGTTGGTTAGAAAACCGTCGTGGAAGACAATGTTTCTTCGCGACAAGCGCTCTGGCGGTATTCTTTCATGAGTAATTACTAGCCCAATTCAACCACTCGATAAAAATGTATTAAAAAATAGTTGGTATGAGGAGTGTTGACTGTAACATAACGTGATGTGCAAGACAGAAAACCACTACATTCCTGAAGTATCTACGGTGCTTAGTTAACGCAAGGGCCTGCCTAACAGCCGGTAAATTTTTCGTGACTTTAAGTCACATGGTATGCGTGCATATGATTACTTTTATAACTTTTGAAAATGTTTTTTTTTTAAAGCTATATTCCTAAGGCGGCGTCGATCCTTAAGCATCTTAGAAGATAAGCCGGAGAAACAAGCGCCATAACGTAGGTATTGATTATGGCTAGCCAGAGCCGTATATGTAGAGAGTTTGGCCATTCGTTGGGAAGTGTAGGAGACAAATGAGGAGGCGCCATTGGCCGAAAGCGGGCTGGGCGTGTTCCAGGGCGTCTTCAGAAGCCGGAAATAATACCCTGGCGGTGGTCGCGAGAAACAAACCTGATAACTGCATCAGAGTGACTCTTGGTGACTGAAAATTTGGTACACGTGATGTTTCAATCACGCTAATCCAAAATGATGGTGGAAGAGTGCGACTAGTGGAATGATTGACATAATCCTTACGCTAAGCGCCGAGAGCCTGGAATCTGCCGTCCGAGCTGTCACACTCTGTCCGAGCAAAACGGAGTCGAGCGGCGCATTTGTTTCTTACATCTTTCTGCAGGATCATGATCAAAACAACACGTGCACCCTATTTTCAACCACGAAGAGTTACTACACTTCACTGTTACGCGCTTATTAAAACCATATACGAACACATACCTTTGATCAGAACTGTTTCTCGCTACCACCGCTAGGGGATTCATTTCGGTTTCTGGTTGGTCAAGAGAGCATGCCAAGCCCTCTTTCCGAGGCTGGTGCACGCCCTGGCTCTGCCCGCGCCTCCCATTGACCAAACTCTCTACATATACGGCTCTGAGGCTAGCGTGTTGAAATGTACATACTAATAATTTAAAGAATAAAGACACGAAGGACGAGGACGAGACCACCGCATTCTTTTGTGTGATAAAGTCGACGTTTGAGAGAAGAGCAGGATAGAATACAGCGCCACTCACAGCGATAGTTTTTACTCTCAGGAATAGAAAGAGAAAGAAGAAGACAAAATCACCCAACCCTTAGACGTGCATCTACCACCAGCCCTTTGAGTGATAGTGGCTCGTTCATCCAGGCTCGTGTGGAGCCTTTATTGTCTTTCGAAGGAATTCGCTTTCCTTGTTTGATAGCGTCGCGTATTCTACAATAATAATAATAATCATAAGCTTTATTTTTATTTTTTATTACAGGTAGTGATGGGGTCGAGAATAAATGCCGCGATGGACGACTTGACAGGCTCTCGGCCCCAGTGACATTCTGCAGCAGTCACCGCGAACAAAATAAAACACAAAGGCATTCAATCAAAGAGCAAGCACATTCAACGGATATCAATTACCCTGTCAATTTTCAAAGCATATAAATATATAAAATTTATGTTTACATAACAAATACAAATGCATGGACATGAGGAGGAATTACCGGATTAAGAACTTACCTAGAACATATAGGTACAACATCTAAGTATATACAAAACCAAATATCACTACACTATATCAAAGCTTACATGCCATTTCGTAATTCATTTACACTCAATTTATCTATATCAATATTATGAAAAATTAGTGAATTGAGAAGTTTTGGGACTCCGTAGGTTAACATTTATTTGCCGAAATTCAATCGACACGTTGGTATTTGCCAATAATCGGGGTTACGAGTTTGATACGTTGCAACATTGTTTTGTAAATTTGACAATTTTACCAAGGAAGAGGTGTTATGCTGCAACTCTTTTTCAAGCCTTGTGGATAGTGTATAGCTAGACATATTTTTGATGCTAAGTATATTATAAACTTTGAACAAGTTTTCGGTATGCGACAAATATGGTGTATTTGCAATAGCTGTTAGTATTGTTTTTTTGAATTAAGTGCACTTTCTCCAAGTTTGTTATTGTTAATAATAGAGTTCTTGTCTTCACAGAGGATGTTGTGAGTGGCGCTCTTTTCTGTCCTGTTCTTGTCTCGGCTTTGTGCGCTAAATTCCTCTTTCGTGTGTTGTGGACGTAGGGAGCTAAGATTTGGTTCACATATTACTTTTAGTGGAATGTTGTACCTTTTACATTTTGAAGATGTAGAAACGTTCTAGTAAGAAACGATACTTAATTCCTGTAATTTTGAAAGTCGGACGCTGGCGCAGATGGCCGAATCGGGATGAAAGCCAGGTATAGTGCTGCTCTCGAAAGCTGGAGGTTCATGGCGAGATTAGAAATATTTCACGATGACGGTTATCGAGAAAATTGAAAATAATCTTCGTTCAGTCTGTCTCCGTTTAAAATTAAACATTCGCAGGTAGGTTAACGTTGGGAGCAAAATGAATATAGGTAAACGCGATTTCGTTGATGACGCGTCGCTCACAGGTGTCAATTTTTTTCATTTAGGTGCCCTATGGCGCCAGCTCTCATTAAAGGACATACTGACACCCCAAAATTTTATTTTTTTTTGTTTGCCAGGTGATTTACAATGGCATCGGAAGACTACCCAATCAATATTTTGCTACAGCGTCAAGTATACTTTTAATACAGTAAAAAAAAAAAAAAACGCAACAGCTCGAAGCCGAAACCGAAACTGGACTGGTGAGGAAGAAGAAATATAGAGGAGGAGAGAGATGGCGGAAGTCACGTGGCAGCGATACTCCTTTTTTTCCAATCAACGTATTTGCAGCTTTTTAGAAGCCACAAAAAATGGGCATCATATTTCTTTTTTGTTTTTAATATTGCGCGTGTTTCTTCGATGGTCCAGGACTTTCTTATATTTGGTGGTTGTGTCTAAACCACAGAAAACGGCACGCGGCCACAGAGAAATGGGTGAGCGCCAGTCAAACCGGCCAGTTCTCGATCGACGGTTTTCGTGCGGAAAGAAAGTGAATTTCGAGCCGGCGAATTGTTTTCTAGGTAGTTGGGCTCTCATACGTCATGTACGGATAAAAACCTTGGCGAGCAGGCCTGTCAGTTTCCCTTTAGATAATTGATTAGAGAAAAAAAAATGTAAACTGCGATGTGCGCAAGGACGACGAGCGTGACGTTTCACTTATCGATGGTCCCCGCGCGCACGTGACATTTCCATATCTAATTGTATTCTGAACCATTTGCTGGGGTCCTTCTATTCTAAAGTTGAGGCTTGGGCGAGTTGGTACATATTTCGGAATTAAAAACAGCGCGAAAAGACGCGTTGTAAGTCTTCGCTGTGTCCGTGTCACTTCTTTGTCTGGTCCTCTTCTTTTCGCGCTGTTTTTTAATTCTGAGGTCCTTCTATCGTTCGCCGTGATTGTCTGTATCCGTGTTCTGACAGCTTCCGGATAAGAAATACTTTGTACTGAATTTTTTTTTTCTGCGTCACCTACAAAAGGTCAGCGCAGGGCGTAGACTGTACGCGAGTGCCGAGTTAACGTTCGGTTGAAACTCTGGTTCAGTCAGTGAGTTCCTATCTGGGAGGTTTCGGTATACTCGCGGTTGCATGTGCCCATATAAAACGCCTCTGCGACCATTGGAAACTTTACGTAACGAAATGAGAACGCTGCCATGTGGAGCACGCCGAGAGTCTCCTGACCCGAGAGACGCGCACTTTGATGCTTCCGGTCCCTATTTTCGAGGCTTTGCTTGTTTTTTGTTTTTTTTTTATATTCGTTCCTTCAAGCGGACGGAGGACAGCACACGCGTGTTGATTTTCTCGAAGTTTTGGAATGCGCGATACCGCCCATCTCGAGACGCCTATCTGTTTCCCGGATGTGGAGTTCACGTGGACGAGTATCGTGTGAAGCGAAGACGTGTGGGAGAGTGCGAGAAAAGACACCTGGGCCGTGGAAACCGACAGGCCTGATATTTGGTTTTCTCTTCCATCGATAGATAAAATGTGAGAGCATTGGCACATTATGCTTCACTTGGCCGCCGACTCCTCCTCTTGAACGCTCGAAAGTCCTCGAGCCAACAGGAATGATTATTACACTTCACCTAACAATCAATGCTATCTAAAACCAAGGATTTAAAATGCAAGTTTCTGAGAAGCTGCTAAAATATGCTCGAATTAAGTTTTCTAAATTTAGACAACGTGCCCTGACAGGAAGCTTTTTTTCATTTTCTTTAAGCGTAAAATGTTTTTTTTTTTAAGGTTAGGTTGTATGCACTCTACAAAATGTTCTCAAATGAATCTAATACGAGTAATAGGTGTATCTTATAAAATTGTAAATCGTACGTGGTTCAATAGAACCGCGTACGTTCATGGTGACGCCTCGCTGGCTCGGAGGCGAAGCGCTGCCCTACGGAACCCCCAATTTTGGGAGGGATTATTGCTGAGAAGGCGTCGCATAACCGAGATTTTAGATGCACGCCATAAGATTCCCATTTGGTAGAAATAATTTTTTCGTCTTTTTCCGAGGCGCACCCGATGACCTTTCTTAGTTTGGCGGGTAAACGTTTCAAATTTGCTTCCAATTTTACGCTTCAAAAAGGGCACTTTTGACGAGAGCTTGGTTAAGTGACAATCGCAGAGTGATTCCTGTGGGATATTGAAGTAGGCACGTAAATTATGGCTGACACAATCCAAGAATATCTGCTAATGTTCTGGCACGATTCATATTTTTCATATCGTGTATCGCAATTCTTTCCATCTAGTGTTTTCCAAATTAACATGACACTTGACGCCGCCAAGTGACTGATCGATTTAAGCATTACGAGTATTATTAGTGAGGCCACCGATCGATCTATGGTGAGACTTTGAACCCGAAATGAACCCGGGTAGATATCTCAGCTCGTTTGGTGCGTCATTTAGTTTTGAGCACACTGCAACCGCTCAGTATTTGTGAAACCAAGCAAAAAAAAAAAAAAAAAGCAAACTAACTGGAATGTCTTAGCGACAGGAATAGCTATAATTCTTTAAAATAGAATCATTAATATTTGAACTATATTGTGCGATGAATAAAGCTCGCATAAACCTTTTGTCGTAAAGCAGAATGACCAACAACAAAACAACAACAACAAGAACAATTTGTTTCGAGAATGTGGGAACTTAACAATTGAAGATCAGAACCATCCTTATGAATTGATATAGCTTTCGATCTATCACGACCCTAATATCAATAGCAGGATCATATTTTTATCGATGATATTTAGCCAACGGGAACCCAGATACGACTGGTTTCACGGACTTCAGCCGGAGCACGTAGTTTGCGGACGGCGTGTTCATCCGACGACCTCGAATTCCAGGGACACTCGTGATGACGGCGCTGTTGAAACGGGACACGTTCAAAATTTTGTGCCCTTGAACTACTAAGCTCGCGTACGAAGGGGAGTTGCGCACAGACGTTGTTGTGCAAGGGAAATTAAAGGCGATTGAGAAATATATTCGCCAAGTCCTTCGGAGAGCGTCGTTGCACACACGAGAAGGATTGCCGTTGCTGGTTTCATGCCGTGAAGCGTAATTTATTATCTCAGATGACACGACCACGTGGCGCAGCTTTTGTAATTCAATAAACACGCAGTATGTTTCACGTTACTTAATGCGGAACGTCCTCCGCAGCGCTGCTATTGACGAAACAACATGCGCTGTATTCGCCCAAATTCCACGTTCGACAGTCTCTATCCAATCGCGAAAAAATGTATAGGTAAATATTATGGTATTCCACAATTGTTATAATAGGCCGCGTGATTCGCTATCATATCGGTGGTGTTATCGGTGGCCTGTCGTTGCCGACATTGTGTTCAACCGAGTGAGTCGTCAAATGACATGGGATATGACGTCTCTAGTAAAGTATAACACACTTCCTCTTTCCGTAATAGATTACTATCAGTGAAACGAGTCACGCGTATCGGACTTGGCACGAGCAGCGTACTGTCCCTGGTTTATATTGTTTTACTTTGGGAAGTTTGGAAGACCTCTTTGTTGAGCTCCTAACAAACTTGTGGAACTGCATTTATAAAAAAGAAACGTCAGAACTTCGTTATATAAACTGAACGATGCGTAATTGATGCGTCGTTCAGCTTTCGAATAACGTATCTTTGGCGATGATCAAAGGAGATTATTCCGTTTTCGAATCGGAGATGCCGTGCTGAAGCGAAGCTTCATTACATGTGACTATGGCAGAAAAAAAAAAGTAAATTATTAAGTACGTATTAACTGTACCCTAATTACTAAGGTATTATTTCTAGTATTCCTATTATTCCAATTATTACTATTATTATTACTACTATTACTATTATTTCTTTAGACATAAACTAGAGTGAAGAATTAAAAACTTTTATGATATTTTTAGCTCGAATATCTTAGTGCGCATGACTACAAAAAGATTTCGCGCATGATTTCTCATGTTGCCTGGTTTGATTATTGTTTACTTTTTTGATTGGTGATCCTTGTTATACTCTGCGGCTCCATCTTGATTTCGGACGTTTCTGAGGAAGAGCAAACATTATTGACCAGCAGTATGTGTTAGGTGGAAAACTATTTGTATCAATACTATATACGTGAGTCCTTTTTTGTTTCTAGAGGTCTTCACATAAAAGTGTTGAATATAAAATAACCATACGTTGCACGTCGTAAACGGAGAATATCTTGCCACTGTAAAACTAAAAAAAATTGCTACCAAAAATTGTCTCTCAGGATATATTTTTGCACGCAGTTATAAAAACTATTGTTCCGTTCTTGTTGTAACAGGCTGGTTGTAACATAATAACCCATTCAGTTAGTCATTTTTTTAACTGGTGTATGTATCGAAAGTGTATCTAGAACTGCCATGTACAAAAATAGATATTAAGTAAGTTAAAAAGAAACGAAAACGACAAACAGAGACCTCATATTTTTATAGCAGGCTACCGCAGGTTGTCCACCAGGGTGGTGAGATTGAGAACATTCAAAATTTTATTTCGAGAATCACTCCTAAAAGTGTAGTAGTTTGAAACTTGCACGTCTCCGAGGGATAAAAGGCATGTGCGCTACAACTACAAAGAATAAACAAATAAAGAACCAAAATTAAAATATTTAAGAACATATGCACCCCTAGCGAGGATCAGTGATATACTAAACGAAAACGACGCACTTCTTCCAGAAAAATAAAACTTACTTGAAACCGTTCGTGCTTTAAACTGTTCTGCATGGCATTATGTGACGGCAAAACAGTTTTTATTGAGAGCCCAACGCAATACTTTTTGACTCTAAGGAAGCTCGCGTTTTAAAGCATGTGGCTGTCATTTATTGCTGGTTATTCTTTAGATTATCTCGTCGTGGCGAACGTGAGTGCTTTCTACAGCGTTGCAGTGTAACTGAATGACCATGAAATTTAAATTTGACACAATACTTTCAGATACATTCACGTCATTAATCACATTATATCCAATAGCGCAAAATTTCTTAGGGGTATATAAAGAACGCTTTGAATTTTCTTATCGGAATGGGCGGAAGCAAGGCCGTGTGCTGCAGCTGTTCGGAGCCCTTCTCCGGAAGGCATTAATATCTGCATTGTTCTGCATCGTGCGGGGAGCGGTTTCCCTGCAAGTGCACAGATGTGGTGGGAGGCGACTACGAGTTGTTCATGGCCAACGGAAAAAGTACGTACAAGTGCCCAAATTGTACAAGTTGGAATGGCGCTCAAGATGTCTCCGTGCATGCCGAAGATAACGCCAAATCCTGCCCTTTTCTACGACACGATGGAATTCAAATAACGCCGGCTGTTGATAGCTGTGTCGCTTGTGGCTGCGACAACAAGTTGGTCATGACTTTGTGTGAAAAGTTTGACGTTATTGCGAAAGAAGTTACGTCTGTGAAGGCAGATAACGCGTCCTTGCTGGTACATCCACCAGGAACACGGAACTGCTGCGTCGCTGACTGCTCAAAATGTCAATCAGGTACGATTACCGTCACGGGTTTCCGCAAAGATGTCCGCAAAGATGTGACAAGCCGCGCTGCTCCGCTTGACGCTCATGGTACACCTGGAAGCTTAAACGGCAATATTGACAAACACGAACAGTCCTACCCGCCCGAAATCACCTCAACCAACCATCGACCATCGCACCAAACGTTCGTGGATAATACAGCAACAGAAGCTGATGATGGTTTCACACTGGTTCAAAGAAAGCGAAGGGTCAAGCCTTCATCAGGATCGTGCTAGAACAGTCAGCTGGCTTCGGTTCCAAGAGCGCAATGACGCAAAGACTCTTTGTTTCGCGCCTTCGAGCCCTGGACTAAGGGCTCCGACCGGGACTCGTCGGTCTCCTAACCTTTTGAATAATAAAGTTATTCCACCACCACCACCACCTGACCAGCACGTACAGTGATGTTGAAATTGTGCATGCTTCCATTTTAGAAGTCATTTGTGTCTACTTAATTGACGGCGAAGCACGAAAGTTACTCGTCGTTTCACATTTCTGTGAAAGAAGGAGATTTTGAAGATAAGAAATATTGATAACGTTTTGCCGCTGGGTCGTTTTTCAGACAATTCTTTCGATTAGACCCCTTTCGAAAGTCGCGTGCCGATTACTAGAAGGTCAGAACCCTGCACAATGGCGGAACAACTGACATTGTGAAACGTGCAATTAATTTCATAAGATATTGAAACTTGGAGCAGGGCCAGTGCTAGGAGCCAACGAGCCAATGAAACAGCGTCTAAAGTGTAGCGTCACTGCGTTCATCGCTTTTCTGTGAGTGCGTTTTTGCCTTGTAATCCAACCAAACGCGTAAAGTGTGCCGTGACGTTGTGGTTTTAGTCCGCCATTGTGCAGGGATTCCACAGCTTCCAACAGAGGGCAGTCTTTCGAAAGGGGTCTATGCTAATCTAAAAAAAATATCTATGAAGTGTTCTTTATTTTATCAAAACGTTAGCGGACTTCGTACGAAGGCCAATACGTGTTTTAGTAGTGTTGCTGTAAGTGATTATGACATCATTTCAATAGGCGAAACATGGTTAAACTGCTATTTTTCATTAACTCATTACTTTTCCCCAGAATATAATGTATTTCGCAGGGATCGAAATGATAAGAACTTGTCGGTGATGTTGGAGCATGTCGGTGTACGTTTAACCGTTAAAAAAATCTGCAGGCCATACGACGTTTTGAACTGGAATGCAGCGCTGAATCAGTCTGGGTGAAAACAGCTTGTCGGAATGATTCCAGTTTGCTCGTTGGCAGGGTTTACTACCCACCGATTCTTGATGTGTGTGACTTTTTGGAACATATAAACCTGCTATGTGATAGACTAGACGTAGACAAATACCGTATTTTTATTCTTTGAAATCTTAATGTCGCTGATATAAACTGGGATTCAGAGCATCCTTCCTTATTTTCGGGCTGTGTCACATCTAAGGCAAATACTCTGCTCTATTTTTCAACTATCTAGGGTTGAAACAGTTAACTAGTTTTCAGAATGTGGCTGGAAATGTGCAGGACCTCGCTCAAGTATACTTGACTGTTGATATCCTCCGTTCCGGTTGCTAATCCTCTTGTTCCTTCTGTTGAGTGGCACGTCCTATTGTCCTTTTCTTTAGAGGCTTTATAAAAGAACGCAAAGGTTAAAATGTATGATTTGGTCGCTTTTAATCGGGTGACTATGTCGGCATTTTATATTCTTGAATGACGTTGGTTCGGCAACAGTATATGAAGCAACAGACGTAGATTGCGCTGTGCGATTACTAACTCACGCCATTACTGAAGCGCTCGAACTATTTGTTCCAAAAACGTGTCGTCATTCATCCCGCTATCCTTATTGGTTTTCGCACGAGCTTAGGTGTGTGATTGGGAAAGAATTGCACTATCATAGGAAATCTAAGGTTATGCAAACACAGTTTTGGTATACTAAGTTTTCAAACTCCCAGGCATTAGGTAAATTGTTAAGCAAACAGAATAAGAGATCTTATCTCGAGTTAGTTGAATGCAGCTTGAATTCCGACCCCAAGTGTCTCTGGCGGTATGTCAAAGATTGCATGACCACGTCTTCTTCTGCAATAAGCCTATATGATGTATCCTGTAAAGTGCTGAACGAACCTAAAGGCGTGTCTAATGGCTGATTATTTTGAATCTGTCTACTGCCCGAATCAAGCCACGGTATACACGTCGAATGACAGCACCTATTTTAATGATAACCTTCCCATGGCGTCTTTTCAAAACGTTGAAATTAAAACTGCAATCAGGAGACTAAAGCCCAAGATATCAATGGCATTTGATGGCATTCGAAACTTTATTGTTAAAGTGTTGCTCCCCACTTTGTACGGCATTATTAACGCGCAGTTTTAATTTGTTTCTCTCGAACTTTATTTTTCCTGAGCACTGAAAAATTTCTGTCATTGTGCCTGTTCACAAAGGATGCAAATCTGATGATGGAAGGAATTACAGGCCGGTGTACTTGTTTTGTGAGTTTGCGAAAGTTTTTGAAATGGTCTTACTTGAGCATTTGTCGCATTTTTTTTTAAAAGTAAAATTAGCATTTCACAGCATGGTTTCTTCGCTGGCGGGTCTGTTGAGACCAGTTTGGTATCTTTCTTAAACTTTGTTTCGCCGATTATCAATCAGCGTGGGCAGGTCTACGCTGTATACTTCCATCTATCGAAGGCATTTGACTTTGTTAATCATTCGAATCTTGTTCATAGATTAGTATCATATAGAGCAAATAAACAGCTTTCCTCACTTTTATTGAATTATCTACGATAGAAAATACTTCATTCAAATATTGGGACATGGTTCTAGACCTTATATATCATATTCGGTTGTGCCGCGGGGGCCCGTACTTGTACCAGTTTTATTCAGTGTATGTATTAATGATCTCGGCTCATCCGTCCGCCATTCAAATATTTTGCAATATGTGGGTGATATAAAATTGTTTAGATATGTTTCATCAAAGTATGAATGCGAAATGATAACGAATGATGTCAATGCTGTGCATCAATGGTGCGACCAGGATTTGTTAAAGCTGAATCTTTTGAAAACTGTAGTTATGTCTTATTATAAGATATCCGAAATCGTAAGCTTTTATTACTTGCTTGACAACCTGCCCCTCGGTTGAGAGCACATGTGATCTCGGTGTACATATTGACTCAACTTGATCCTTCAATTATCATGTTTCTAACATTATGAATGCTGCCTATGAACACCAGGTGTCATTTCCAGGGAAACCCGTGTATTCTCTTCATCAGATTGCATATTTATTTTATATATTATTCTTTAATACGCGGCAAACTTGAGTTTAGTTCTGTTTGGAATTCTATTTGTTGCCCAAACCGAGCAAAACAAAAAACCATAAAAAACCGCAAATAATTTTTCGAAATGTTTATAATGGGTACATTGGTTGCAAAGTTTATTATGATAATGACAGACTTTTACGCTAATGCGGTTGTTCCCCAATATACTTAAGAAGAGTTAAGCGAAATTTTATTTTTTTGCAGAAACGTTTACATAGTATTTTCGATTGCTCAACACTCACTTCAGCTGTTAGTATATGTGTACCGCAAGTAACGTTGAGGGTTACCTCCATCTTCTCAGTCGAAAAAAATCAACCTTATCAGTCCCATGAATCGCATTCAACAATTTTTTTAACACCTTCAAAAGACCCAACATTGACACAACATTGACAGAAGTCAAGTGTTCAGGCGTTTAGGCATTTTCTAAATATTATTTACTAATCAGTAAGTTACTGTCTTTCATAAAGAAGATGTTTTCGCTGTTGAACCTGCATTACAGCCTGTGTAAGTCCTTTCTACCTCTTCGGGGGGAGGGGGGGGGAAAGGGGGGGGGGGAGGGGGAATGGGCTGTTCTGCCTTCCTGCAGATATTGTCGTTTTTGTTGTGCTTGTTTCTGTACTAGCACTTTTGTTACTGCCTGTGCATTATTGTTCAGGCAACCCGCCGTTCATGAGCACAAAAAAAATCAACAAATGAATGGATGAATGAATGAATTTAAATACAGTGTCGTCGCTAGATACCACACGGTGTTGAAAGCTGGTATGTAGCCGCTCTGCCTATGCAGCAAACGCTATGATGATGATGAGGATGATGATGATGATGATGATAATAATAAATAATGATAATAATAATAGTTTATTGCTGGGGATTGAGAATAGTCGAAATAGAATGCAGGTCCGTCAAAGCCATCAAGGTCTTGTGGGACAAAACCTAAGCTAAAGTGGCACCAAGTGAGGCATTAGGAAAATAAAACTTAAGCGTCGCAGCGACATCAGTTGAAGTATTATATAAAAACGCTCAAGCGTCGCAGTCAGTAACAGTAAGAGTACTAATAAAAAATATCAGCTTTGTCGCAGTCTTGAAAAGAAATCTCGAGGTTTCAGATCTTAGTCATGCGACACGAAAATGTGGAAAGTTTTACATACAAACAGCATGTATTCTGGAGCACCAATCATTATGATCAATTCGATCTAGTATATAGACATCTCTCAGTCTTCTGTCTTTTCCAATCACAATAACTTCATAAGAAAAAAAAAATAATATTAATAGTAATAATCCAGAATCAAGAATGAGTGGTATTTGGTGCCCAGGAACGATCATTTCGGTTTAGTACTGGCACAAAAGAAAAAAAAAAACAAACAAACAAACAACAACACAGAAATGAACATCAAAAAAGAGACAAAGGACACAACATACATATTTAGGCCCATATAGCACACGACGAGATATTAGAAAGTTTTCTTTATATCCGCCAAAGATATCCATGTCACTGGCATGAGCACTGTATGTGTTCCCCATACGAGACAGTGGATCATGATTCCATGAGTTGCAGTGCACATAAAAATGCATCGTTGATCGCGTCGCCGTGTGTGAGACTGAATGATATGTTTCTTAGCAGATCAGGACAGTCACTGACACTGTGGACTGATTTAAAAAAATAACAGCCAATCTGCTTTTTCTCGGCGCTCAGCTAAGGTGGATAAACCTAGATCACTCATTAAATACCTATTACGCACAGACGATGGCCCATTATGAGAAGACCGATATCTATAGTTCAATAAAAAATTATTATGAACTCGTTCTAGCTTTAAAGAGGTTTTATTACAAATGTCGTTCTTCACTACAGCCGCATACTCGTGTTGAGCTCGAGTTAGAGCGCAGTATAAAAAAGCAACACCTTAGGATTCGCAAACCCTCTCGTCATTCTACAGGCCAATCCGAAAGTACGAAACGCGGACATCATTATTTTAGTAACGGGAGCGTCAAAACGAAGGGAGGTGTCCAATGTTACTCGAATATTCCGGATCTCTCTCACGCGACGTAATACCTCGGAATGAATCTGACAGGAAAAATATATGCTATGTGTTCTTCGCGTGTAAGTCATTCCACACAGAAATGTCCTATGGACGGCTATAGAAAATTATTTGTATGGTCGGCTTTAGCGTTTTGGCCCAATTAGGTAAAGAAGTTTCTATGGCTGTCTTTAGCATTTTATGGTCGTCTTTATATGCCTCTTTAGCTTAGTATATGACCCTATCACTGCCCAGCCATAGCGCGATTCAGATTTTCTAATGGCTGGCTCTCTATAACCAGCATGCTATAGCTGCCTATGGCTTTTCCCTTGGGGTCTTTAGCCATTTATATGGTCTGCTAAAGAAGGTTGTATGGGTTTTCCTATGGCTTTCTTTAGCCAGCACACTCTAAAAAAAATTCTTTCCAAGTTTCCCCGACGTTTGAACGCAACCTGGAAATACTGTCACGAACGACAAATGATGAGGCGATGATAACTGAAGAAACTAAACGTTTAATGGGGCGAACTTGTGCCCAAAACAAAAAGGGAAGAGAAGAAAACAGCAGAGCGTCGCGGGCGTCGATGTCGGCGAAACCGCAGGATCGAGCGCTGGGGCGAGACTGACTGCAGATCGCCACGCGGAGCCCCTTATGTACGCGCGTTGGATTCTGGAACAATCAGCCTAGAAGGTTCGGCGACTAGAACATTCGGAACTCGATCAGACGAGAATGTTCTCGAACTCACGAGAACGCAATGTTGAAAGAATAAATAAAAGAACATTCTACTGACTGGAATCGAACCTAGAATTTCCGCGCGACAGTCAAGCGCGGTAACCACTCGGCCACGCACGCTTTTTTTTTCTTTATTAAACACAAGTGCAGCACAGAATGCTATGTCAAAATACACACACATCACCCAGGCGCTTGTGGGCCATTAAAATTCTTTCATATTTTTAATTGCATCAAACAGATTTGCCCAATCTGGCGCAGCGTCTGCAGTCCGACAGTACACAGATTGTACTTGGGTGACAACATCAATAAAGTGCCTATACACAGGTTTAATATGAGGGTCTGCATGCCGGAATTCCATGCGAGTTTTCCAGATGCTAAATAAACCAAGCACCATGAACATATCATAAGGAACCGCTTCGCACGCATCTACTGGTAGGAATCGAATCGTTTCTCTCGTGATACATAGGTCTTTTTTCAATGTTCTTTGGAGAACATCCCCAAAAAAACAGCGCGTCCCAACAATCAATGAAGACATGCTCAATAGTCTCGGGTTTCTTGCACAATAAGCAATCGAGAGACCATGGTACGAAAATTCCTTTTTCCTGGAGCCAAGGCTTAACAGGCAATGTTTCACTGTGTAGTTTAAAAAAGAAGGACTTTACGACAGGCGGGATACACATTTTCTTTACACGGCAAAGAACATCTTGTCCAGGACACTGATTGTAGAGGGAACGATACATGGGTGCGGGGAAAAGTAACTCAACCAGGTCGCGGGCTAGCCTCTTTTTCTTGACAGTGCCCAGGTATTCCATCGAAAAACGTGCTTGTAGAAACAATGTGGCGTCCTTGACCTCCTTCAGAAACCCAAAGAGACTTCGAGGCTCTGTGCAGTCACTTGTGACCAAGACGCTGGTGAGGGAGTTTGCTAGTTTCATCTGGATTGTGGCACGAGAAATGGGTGATTTTGATCACGTAGAAACATAAAGCGCGAAACAAGTTGCCTCACAAAAAGATGCGTGAGCCCGAGCCCCCCAAACTTGACACGTCGAAAAAGGTTGTCTCTCTTCATTCTTTCCCAGCACGATTTCCAGATGAAAGTCGCAAACACCCTGTGAAATTTTTGGATGTTGGTTCTCCCGCAGGCAAGCACTTGCAGCAAATTCCATAGTTTCGCTGCCAGAAAGACATTACAAACAGTGGCTCGTGCAAATATGGAAAGATCACGATTGGCCCAGGAGTCCGTTTTTGCTTTTAAGTCTTGCGTCACCTCATTCCAGTACGGTGTGCTAACCCTGTAATACTGCAAAGGCACTCCTAAATAAGTACATGGTGTACTACTCCAGCTAAAACCTGCAAATGAAAGAGGCTTCGAGGCCCAACTGCCATGCCAGAACCCGCAGCTTTTTTCCCAGTTTACAGCAGCACCGGTCGCTTCACAGTACATTTGTGTAAGCTCTACAGCGTTGGTTACACTTTTCTTGTCCGTGCAAAAAACCGCAACGTCGTCAGCATACGCTGAAATTTTGATTTCCGCCGTGTTTAAAGTGTAACCTTGAATATTTTTACTGGCTAGCACTTTTAAGCAGTAGGGCTCTAAATATAAACAGAACAATAGCGGTGACAAGGGACACCCTTGTCGCACTGATGTTACCACCGGTATACTTTTAGATACGTTGTTATTGACCACAAGCCTAGTAGCACATCCTTTGTATGCCATTATTACACCATTTAAAATAATCTGACCAATATTAACATGCGATAAAATCCTCTCAAGGACGTCGTGTCGTACCCGATCAAAAGCTTTCTCGAAGTCGAGCTGAATCATAGCTACTTGACCGTTCTCCTCTGAAGTTTCTAATATGCTTCTCGCGACGTGTATGGTTGTTTGTATTGAGCGCCCTTTTATGCCGCAACTTTGATGCTCACCGATGAGACTACTAATAACACTTTGAAGTCTACGTGTGAGGACTTTCGCAAAAATTTTATAGTCAATGTTTGTTAACGTGATCGGTCTGTAGCCTGTGACACTGCGTCTTTTAACCGAGTCGTCTGACTTTGGAATTAAAATGGTGTGGGCATCGGAAAACGACCGCGGCAGTTGCTGTTTTTCATATGACTCATGAAAAATAGAAAGCAAATAAGGACAGATATCTTTCTTGAACATTTGGTAGAACTCGGCGCAAATGCCATCAGGACCAGGTGTTTTCTGCCTTGCTAAGGGGTCAATTGCTTGCTCGACTTCCCCCACAGTTATATCGCCTTCGAGCCATATCTTTACATCCTCGTCTAGTTGAGGCATTAGCGATAAAAAGTCATTTAGTTTGGAAAAGCCTTTAGGCGTTGGCCTTTTCCCAAAAGATGCTCATAATATTCCACGAAAGCACCCTCAATCACATTTTTATCACTACTTATTGCGCCCTTATAGTCTATT
Organism: Ixodes persulcatus; assembly: GCA_013358835.2. Classification (NCBI taxonomy): domain Eukaryota; kingdom Metazoa; phylum Arthropoda; class Arachnida; order Ixodida; family Ixodidae; genus Ixodes; species Ixodes persulcatus. The sequence goes on along the minus strand of JABSTQ010011325.1, from coordinate 696,762 downwards.
TCATAAATTTCTTTGGTCAAGGCATACCTTTTTTCGTCAGCCAAAGCTCGCTTGGTAGGCTGCTCCCCTAAAAAAAACTTTTCTGACCGGGAGCGTACAACCGCCCCGCTATACCTGTCCTGATAGATCTTGTCTAGTTCCGTCTTGATATGCTGTATGTCCTCGAAGCAAGTACCGGGGTTTTCACTCTCTACTTTATAGAAGTATTTCAGATCCTTTTGCAGTTGCGTTTCGCGGGCTCGAAGCTGAAACTGAATGTTGCTTGATCTTTCAATCGTGGCCAATTTAACCTCCTCCTTGAAGATCTACCATGCCTCACTTCGACCTTTGTCTCTTTCGTGCAGACTACTTAGAAGCTCAGTTACGGTGGCAACAAACTGTTCATCTTTTAGCAATTTTCTGTTCATTTTCCAGAGCCTCCAGTTGAACTTCGAATTTGTCTTTTCCTTCTTTCCAATTTTAACAGTTACAAGACAGTGATCAGTGAAAAAAAAACTGGTTGCACACGGTAGCCATGTGCTTGCTGAATAATGTCGACTGATACATAGATGCGATCTAGTCGAGAATATGACGAAGCCTGAAAGTGTGTGTATCGCAAATCATTCCTTGCCGCTTGCAAGGCGCCTACATCTTCGAGACCACACGTGTCTGTAATATCTTTCAAAACGCTTACACTGCTATCACTATATTTCGTCCGCGAGGATTTATCGCGTTCGTCGCAAACGCAGTTGAAATCGCCTAATACAACCAGAACTTTATCGCATTCCACGTAACTGCGCAAGAATTGGAAAAACTGCTCTCTTTGTCATACGTTGTTCGGAGCATATACACAAATCACACGCCACTGTACCCCCGACAACGTGAAGTCACAAGAAATGAAACGACCCTGCTCATCAGACACCACCTGCAAATTTTCAAGGTTTACGGACTTCTTGAGAAAAAGAAAACAACCAGCCGAGAATCCCACGGCACGACTCACACACGCTTCATAACGAAAAAGAAAAGGCCTCAAAGCGCTAGCAATGTCATTGTCTTCAGCCATTTTAGTCTCTTGTATTGCGAGGAAATCCGGCTGCTCATCACATAGCAGACGTTGCAATTGGTACTGCTTCTTTCTCGAGTTCAGCCCCCGAACGTTCAAGGTGGCGAAACTGATAGCCATTTTGATTTCATCGCAATACCCCATTATTACCGGTAACAAAAATTATACACCATAGAGATTTCACCTACAAAACTGAAAATCCTCGACCGGCTTACTTGCTTGCCTTCATAGACACGACACAGGAGTTGCAGCCGCCTACAGTTCACCGTCCCTCCTTCGGAGCTTGATCGTCCGTCGGCGTTCGTGACAGTGCCCGGTATCGGCCCCTCTTGGCCATCACCGCCTGCCACCGTTCATGCATCCTCCCCTGAAGCGTCGTCGGTTGTCCGTCGTCCTGGGTTGGCCGCTGCTCCAGAGGTCTCTTGGAAGAGCCTTCCAGGGCTTCCATGTCGTCGGCCGAGTCAGGCTGGTCATCTTCTTTGGATGCCTCGGATGTTGGGCGGGCGTCTTGGTCCCCTCGCTCAGGTTCCTGAGGCGGCTCAGCCGACCAGCTGACTCATCGCCTGATGGCCCAGCAGCGTCAACCTCGGTCGTTCGAGGCTGTGCCGCGGATGGCGTCGCAGGGAGGGGGGCAGGGGCGTCTGCGGTGGTGTTGGCCCGTCCCTGGGGTTCGAGATTCCCGGGGGTCCCACCCGCTGCCTCTTCGGCCTCCGCCTGGTCCATCAGAAGGTCGGCCTTCTCGTCCTCCATCGCGGCATTCACCACGTCAGCGTATGTCTTCATACACTCCTGCCTGGTGTGCCCATAGCGTCGGCAGCCTTCGCACCGTGGAATACGACACTCCTTACGGATATGGCCGGTCCTTCGGCACCGCAGACAGAGCGGTGCCCTTCCTGGGGCGATGACCAGCGCAGTGCATCCAGACAGTCGGAGTTGATGCGGTAGCTGTTCGGTGGTGACGCCGTCCTTTAGCGTTAGCCTCGCTGCCCTAGTGGTCGACTGCACCCCTTCGAACCCGTTGACACGCCAGGTCTCTCTTGCTATCTCCTCGACCTTGCCATACGGCTCCAGGGCTTTCTTCACGTCGTCATCGGTTATATAAAAGGGTATCCAGTGCAACTTGAGCCGCACTTCCGCCTTGTCCGGATCGATAACAAGGCACCGCCTGCCTTTGACCTCGAAAGCCTGAGCATCCAGCAACCTTTGTTTGGCCGAGGGTGACTTGAGGGTGACCATCCACACGTGGTTCATTTGGTACGAACCACATGCTGCGATGTCTCCTAGGACTCCGGCATGTTCCAGTCCGGCCTTGAAGTCCTCGATACGGTAGGGCCGTGCGCCGATGTCGGCATGAAGAAAAACGGAGTTCAGGGCATATACGCCTGTCGGCAGCGTAGGCAGGATGGTACGATAAGCAGCCTCGTCCCTTCGTTCGGCAGTGATACCACGGCTATCAGTAGCCGTTGAAACCGCTCTTACGGAGCTCATGACGATGCGTCCTTCCACTTCGGAAGCTGAAAGACGAATCCCTCGGCCACGCTCGCAGCCGCTCGCCGACGCGCGTGGCATTACTCCCCCCTTTAAAAAGTGCATTGCCCCGATGCAACACAAAACAAATCAAAGCAAATAAAAAGAACGGTAAACTAAAGAGTCGGTTGGAGCACATAGGACCAACAGTCATATGGAGCGTATTACGGCTTCAGACGCACGGCGTGGACGACTTCAGGTCGTGGTGGGCGGCGTGATGATGTTCTTGTTCCGTCGGGCATTACCTCGTAGTTCGGATCTCCAAGTCGACGAAGTACTTTGTAGGGTCCGAAGTAGCGCTTTAGGAGTTTCTCGCTTAGACCGCGTCGTCGTATTGGGGTCCAAACCCACACGCGGTCTCCGGGCTTGAAGCGAACGTCGATCCGGCGAAGGTTGTACCGCGTAGCGTCGACACGTTGTTGATCTTGAATTCGGAGTCGGGCGAGCTGGCGAACTTCTTCGGCTCGTTTAGCAACCACCTGGGCGTCGGGGATTCCATCGTCAGCTGGTTCGTGGGGTAGCATTGCGTCGAGCATGGTCATTACTTTTCTGCCATGCACCAGCTGAAACGGGGTTAGTCCTGTCGTCTCTTGCACCGCCGTGTTGTAAGCAAACGTAACGTAGGGATAACACCTCGTCCCAAGTCTTGTGCTCTACGTCGACATACATGGAGATCATGTCGACGATAGTTCTGTTTAGCCGTTCTGTTAGTCCATTTGTCTGCGGATGGTACGCAGTGGTTCGACGGTGGCCGGTGCCACTGAGAACGAAGGATCTCTTGCGTCAGCTGGGCCATGAACGATGATTCACGGTCTGTAATGAGGACTTCGGGGGCACCGTGCTGAAGGACAATGAACTCGATGAAAAACTTGGCGACTTCTACAGCCGTACCTGATGGAAGGGCTTTCGTCTCGGCGTACCGTGTGAGATAATCGGTAGCGACGATTATCCAGCGGTTTCCCTGACGTTGACGGCGGGAAAGGGCGAAGTATATCCATTTCGATCTGCTGGAACGGCCTGGACGGGGGAGCAATCGGATGCAGAAGTCCTGACGGCTTCGTCGGCGGTTTTTTGCGTCGCTGACACTCGTGGCATGATCGAATGTAGAGGTGAACGGTCTTCGGTAGCCTCTTCCAGTAGTACTTTTCTCGAATCCTGGCGAGCGTCCTGCTGTAGCCAAGGTGTCCAGCCGTTGGGTCGTCATGGCATCCTTGGAAGATTTCGTCTCGAAGGCTGGCAGGAATAACCAACAGCCATGCTGTGTTGTTGTTGACGAAGTTCTCCTTGTACAGCACCCCTTGCCGCATGGAGAAGGTATGCAGGAGTTCTTACGAAAGCACGGGGAACCGTGCTCGCTTGTCCCTCTAAGTGTTCGATGAGCGCTCGCAGTTCAGGGTCGTCTCGTTGGAGTGCTGCCATATCATGACGTTCAAAGCGCCGAGGAAACACTCATTGTCGTCGTCTCCGATACAGGCAGGACTGGCCTCGACAGGAGCTCTTGACAGGCAGTCGGCGTCATTGTGCTTACGGCCGGACTTGTACACAATGGTCATGTCGAACTCCTGCAGTCGTAGCCTCCACCGGGGAAGGCGTCCGGAGGGGTCTTTCAGATTCGCGAGCCACAGAGCGAGTGGTGGTCCGTGACCACGCGAAAAGGACTTCCATACAAATATGGGCGAAACTTTGTTATTGCCCAGACGACAGCAAGGCACTCCTTTTCCGTTGTAGAGTAGTTGCTCTCCGCCTTAGACAGCGTCCGACTCGCGTATGCGATGACTTGCTCTGCCCCGTCCTGCCTTTGAACTAGCACCGCGCCAAGTCCGGTGTTACTGGCGTCCGTGTGGATCTCTGTATTAGCCAACTGGTCGAAATGGCCAAGAATTGGGGGCGTCTGGAGTCTTCGTTTCAGCTCATCGAATGACTGCTGGTGTTCCGGCGTCCTTCGTGAGGTGCGTCAGCGGTGCGGACAGCTTGGCGAAGTCCCGAACAAATCGTCTGTAGTAGGCACAGAGTCCGAGGAATCTTTTAACGGCCTTCTTGTCAGACGGCGACGTAAATGCAGCTACGGCGCGAATCTTCTCGAGGTCAGGGAGAACACCTTTGTTGTTCACGACGTGGCCAAGGAACTTAAGTTCACCATAGGCGAATCGACACTTTGTTGGCTAGAGTGACAGGCCGGCGGTCGTGATGGCTTGAAGCACTGCTCGAAGTCGATTCAGGTGGTCGTCGAAATCTCGTGAAAATACCACGACATCGTCGAGGTAGACGAGGCAGCTCTGCAATTTCAGACCTGCCAGCATGGTGTCCATGACACACTGGAAGGTAGCTGGCGCTGTACAAAGTCCGAACAGCATCACTTTGAATTCGTACAGTCCGTCGAGAGTGACGAAGGCAGTTTTCTCCCGGTCGCGTTCGTCGACTTCTATCTGCCGGTAACCACTCTTCAGGTCAATCGACGAAAAATATCGGGAGTGGCGCAGTCGGTCTAACGTATCGTCGATGCGGGGGAGCGGATAGACGTCCTTCTTCATCACAGCGTTCAGTCGACGATAGTCCACGCAGAACCGCAGGGTTCCGTCCTTTTCTTTACAAGAATGACTGGGGATGCCCATGAACTTCTTGAGGATTGAATGATGTCGTCGTCGAGCCTTTCCTGGACTTGATCTTGAATCACCTTCGTTTCCTTTAACGAGATTCGATAGGGCGACTGGTGGACAGGGAGCGCGTCGTCGTCGGTAACAATGGAATGTATCGCAATCGGTGTTTGGCGAACGTTCGACGACGTGGCAAAAAAGTCACTGTATTCGGCGAGGAGATCAACCAGTTGCCGGCGCTTAGGAGCTGGGAGCTCGGGGTCGAATGTCGATCGGCGGCGGCGACGTGCTGTTCTGCTGTGACGACGAGGTTTGTTCGGAGAATGCGGTGACCACGGCTGGCGCCTGAAGCTCCTCGATGTGGCCCACGGAGGTTCCCTTCGTTAGGTGCTGCGGCTTCTCTCAGAAGTTTGTGACAAGAACAGTTGTACGTCCTTCTTGGAGATCCGTTACGCCTCGTGCGACGCCAGTTCCTTTCTCAAGGAGTAGTTGGACGCTGCCTTCCAGAAGAGCTTCACCGTGCATGGCTGCGTCGGTTTTGACGGTGACGAAAACTCTCGACCGTGGCGGTAAGTTCACATGGTCGGCGATAACACGGATCGCGGTTGACGTCGTGTTGGTCTCCACCGGCGGTAAAACAGGCTTTCGCAGCCTCAGCTGGTTTGCCCCGAGGTCGATGACGGCGCCATACTCGCAGAGGAAGTTCATTATGAGGATAACGTCCCTCGAACAGTCTTGCAGAACGACGAACTTCACAGAGCACGTCTCACCGTAGATCTCGACGCGAGCAGTGCATCTCCCGACTGGTGTGATGAGGTGCTCTCCGGCGGTTCGTATTTGAGGTCCATCCCACGGCGTCGTGACTTTTCGAAGGCGGCGGGAGAGCCTCCCACTCAAGACTGAGTAGTCTGCTGCCGGTGTTCAGGAGCGCTGATGCGTCGTGGCCGTCGATGACGACGTTTAGGTTGTTGGACACCGTTGCAGGAGCGTCGTTTCGGTCTCTAGTAGCGTTCGAGTGGGTGCCCTCCGACGTTCGTGGAGGATCTTGGCGTCGGTCGTGTTCGGCAACTCCACCTCCAGGGGTTGCCGCGCCTAGTTTCCCCGGCGTGGAGCGAGGGGCGACAGGCTTTCACGTCGGGGTCGGTGCATCGGCGAAGCTGGACGTCGTGGCGAAGGCGACAGGAACTCTCGGCGGGACGCAGGCTCGGGGGACTGAGGTCGTCGCAGGTACTCGTCGAACTCCCGAGGGCGTTCACCATACCGGGGGCGCGGGTCGTTTGGGTGGAATCCGCGCAGCCCGAGTCGTCGGTATGGGCATCGGCGGTACACATGGTCAGCTTCCCCGCAGTGGTAACACAGCGGGCGAAGGCCGGCCGTCCTCCTGACGTCTGTCTTCCTGGGCGCAGGTTGCTCTGGGTGAACTTGCGCCTGATCCTCCTGTCGTCGGGGTTACTGCGGCGTTGGGACGTCTCTTCGGGGTGGCGCCTTGGCTTGGCGGGTAGCTTGCGGCGGTCGTAGGGCCATGGCGGCGTAGCTCAACGTCGGTTCCTCCGGTGCCACTGTGGTGACAGGAACCTCAGGTGGTTTAATTAACAAATGTATTGATTCGAACCAGCCAAATGAGAATAAAAACAGCTTGATTTTGTTAGTTAGTTGAAAAGCTGTATTTTCCTTTCACGCGTTCTGACTTGCTCGAAATCGAACATTACTTCTCTCATTTTCGTTTTTATCAAGTTCTGAGATGCTTTGCGTAACTGACGAAAGACGTGGAAGGTATAAAGAAAGCTCAACGCTTCAATAGATTAGAAGAGAACCGTTTTACGCTCGCGTTCAACTTAGCAAAATCATTTCTTCCTTGATGATTTTTAAAAATTTAAGTTTATACAAATGCACATAATAGAAAGCATAAAATAGGGAGTTTTAGTAAATCTTGTTTTCAGGCCACGCTATTTGTAGCGGTAGCTCGCGCTGCCACTTCGATGCATGCTCTGAAGCGTGCGCCCATTCGGTAGCGGGCTTTCAAAACGATCTACTAAAACTCCATACTGATGCTTTTGACGGATAAATATAAATGAAAAATGAGGTATATTTTCTCAGGATTAGTTTTTCCGAAAAGGTTCAATATTAATCAATATAGTAAAATGGTCTAATTCAAATCTAGATGTATAATCATGATTTAAACCACAATTTAAATCATCTTGAGTTTTATTCTCCACCCTGTATTTTGTTTTGTGAAATAGAGCCTTAACTGACAGTCGTAAGACGAAGAAGAAGAAGAAGAATATAGATGGTGCTATGGAGTCGCAAAACAATCAAAGTGTCGTGATTGTGTGTTATATCAAAATTAGACCCACAGCGGTTCTCGATGGTTTGTGATAATGAAATTTATTTAATAGCAAAATAACGCCTTTCATGTGACAACGCTATATTTGCTTGATTTCAGATGCAAGGAAAACAACAACTTACAGCCACAATGAAAACGTTCTTCTGTATAAAATCTCAACGCGCAATGCGAGACAATCGATTGGCTTGGTTTTATAGATTTACCGTAAAATGCATAAAAATAGTTTTAGAGAGCTGCTCTTAGGCGCCCGTTTCCCTGTTTCGCGGCGTCGGCGTCGGCGCAACCGCGCTAAGTTTAGCGGGAAAATTGACGTCACGTGACCTCAACAGCAGATCAATTTTTCCCTAAATTTAGCTGAGAATTGACGTCACGTGACGTCAACAGCTATTCAATTCCCCACTATTTAGCGGGAATCGGATTGCTGTTGAGGTCTCGTGACGTATACTTTCCAGCTAAATTTAGCGGAGTAACTGAATTTGTTTATAGGTGACATGACACTAACTCATGTGACGTCATTTTCCCCGCTAAATTTAGTGGTGAAACTAGGAGAAGGGGAGGGTATGGAGGAGGAGGAGAGGAGCGTACGGAGGAGGAGGATGGGAGTGTACGCAGGAGGAAGAGGGGAGGGTGCGGAGGAGGAGAGGGGGAGGAGGAGGAAGAAAGGAGGATGAGGAGCAGGACAGGAGAAGGGGAGAGGAGGAGGAGGAGGAGAGGAGGTAGAGGAGGGAAGATGAGCAAAAGGGAAGGGGGGGAGAAGAAGAGGATACGGAGGAGGAGGAGCGTACTCTCCTATCCGTACCCTCCTCTCCTCTTCAAGATCTGCGCTCTAATTTCGCTTGACAGAGATTTGCAAACATCGTTCATTTTTTTAGAGTGCAGCTCCTAAGCGCCCGTATCCGCGTTGAGCGGCGTCGGCGTGGCCATCGCCGTCGGCGTTACCGCCCCACTATATTTATCGGGGAAATCGAATTGGCGTTGAGGTCACGTGACGTAAATTTTCCCGCTAAATCCTGCGGAGTAACTCAATTTGTTCATGGGTTACGTGACAGGAAGTCATGTTATGTCATTTCCCCCGCTAAATTTAGCGGCGAAAGTGAATTGGTGGTGAGGTCACGTGACATCAATTTCCCCCTCTAATTTTAGCTTCCGAACCTAACCCGCTAAATTTAACGGGGTAGTTTTCCCGCTAAATTTAGCGGGGAACTTTTTGCTATATATGCGGGTAAATTTAACGGGAGGAGGAGAAAAGGAGGAGGAAAAAGAGAGAAAAAGGGGTGGGTATGGAGGAGGACTAGGGGTAAACACCTCCCCTCCCTCCCCCTCATACCCGCCCCTCCTCCTCCTCAAAAGCTGTGCTCTAGTTTCGCATTACAGATATTTCTAAACGTCCTTCATTTTGTCTTAGGTCCCTCTTTAATTCCACGGTACTATTGCTACAAACGTTCTTCATTTTCTTCTTCAGTGCCTGGAGACGGAGGTAGTCAAGTGCAAGCCAAGCTGAACAAAACCTACGCGGTGCATTACCTCTGCGAGAAGACGACACTGGACTTCTTCGACCTTTGGGTCAACTTAGAGCTGATGGTGCCCTACGTGCTGGACTGCTGGGTCGACAACATGAGGTGGGCAAACCACCTAGGTGTATTTTCGGAACCTTAAAGGCTATCACGACTTAGATACACAAATCTGTGAGTTGGCGCGATCTAGTGAAGGAGGCAAAACATGACGTATCAGCGAAAGTTCGAACGTCGGGAAATAACCTTTGGTATTCTCATCGTGCATATTTCCTGATTCTTCAATTCTTTGGCCGAGATGAGTTCTTCGTATTGTTCCGCGAAACGGGCTGCCATATTGTTTTGCAGTCGTGTTTATCTAAAACTGATGGTATATCTTAAACGTATGCACGCCTGGCTCAAGCTACAGTCGGTGTGCTTTGGAACCATTACTCGCTCGCGCTCCTCGGGTTATATACAAGACAAATACAAACGTATAATATACAAACAAAAAAATCTCAGGCTTTATTTATGTTTCCAAATAAAATGACTTATCACGGGAGAAACAGATGGTTAAGTCATATGTTGCCTTAATTACAAACGGCTTGAGTGTATGAAAAAGAATTCTGGAAATTTTGAGCCTGTGACCAGCCGACGCATATTGAAAACCTACAGGAAGGTGAGGGCTAAAACAACAGGTCTATAACAGTCTTCCGTCAAGCGTTTTTGGGGGCCGAGCGGGCTTTTATATATTTTATAGTGTATTCATGCTATTATGGTTCGTCCACCTTTAGGACGAGACTGGAGGCAAGGCTGTAAGCGCGATCTAAGCCGCGCTGATTGCTTTGGGACGTGGCTTTCCATCTTGAGTGCTCATTCAGCAGAAATACTTTTCGAAGTCGAGGTTTCGGGCTACCGCACACGTTGCCTTGGCTGCGCTATCAGCTCAAAGCGATACTCCGGGGCTTTAACAGAAAATTTGTTTTATGGCTGACACCCACCTCATGACATCTGGTAAGTTGCCAATAAGGGAAGTTGACAGGCCGACTGCCAGCCAAAAGCTCACGAAACGCTCGTTTCCTCACTGTTTGGACACCAGTGCCAGCCAAACCACTTCCTCGAGTGCCTCTGTTTTACTCCCGTCGGGGGGAAAACATCACGTGTTCAGATATAGAGCGGCACTCTGCTCCGTGAAAGGGGCGCGCTCCGGGCTTTCCCGGATAAGGAGTGCAAGGGAGAGAGATAGAGCAAGAAAAAGCAGCAGACTGTTTTGCCGCAACGGGTTGAGGTCATTCCGATTGTTTGGTTTTCTTTTGTTGCGACCTGGTGCCAGGGCCACTGTGGCCAGGGCTCTGCGCGGCGCTGCCTCGGCGCATGGGTGAAGCTGCCCAAACTTTAGTTCACGGGATGCAGGCGGAAGTTCCCCAGACGGTTCGTGCCGTCTAGGCACGCGCGGAGCTCCAGTGAGGCATGTGCAGAAAGATTAAAGTTTCCTCGATGCATTGTGGCAGCGGTGGCGTAGCCAAATCTGGCTGGTGAGTTTGGTTCGCACGCTCCGTCGACTGCGTCCCACACTCCAACAGGCTCCGAAAAAGTCGCACTTACACCGAAGAAGATGGCAGCCACAGGGAAGACATCCACGGAGCGCTCACGTGCTTACATTGAACGACACAGGGCCACTTCACGCCGTCCAGTCTCCACATGAGTACGCAGTTTCTCCACGCTAAAACAGATGACAATTTTGTTACCGCTGCCTTTTCCACGCATGTACGGCGAAGAGACGACTTTTTACGGTCCTCGATTTGCCCGAAAATTATCTAAAAAAACCCAGCGAAAGTAGCTGAATATTGCCACAGGCCATTATAATTGTTTTTCGTGTATTTTTGCATTTTTAAGCTTGGTCACTATAGTCATTTCCTTTATAAAAATGCCTACTGAAAAAAAAGTAACGCCAGTGGTAGACAGGGGTTTATTCTTTTGGGCTGGAGAATTTCGTCCGAATCGATGACAAGAAGTTTAGTGGTTTCAAATGAATGCTGTGGAGGCTTGCTCTTTCCGTCGCGCAGCAGCACGCAACAAATGCGCGGCAAACTGTGTTTTCTCGACTGTCCGCTCAACCTGCAAGCCTGCCTCCCTATGGTGTCACGGCACTGAAAAGAGCGGCTATATTTGAATGTTGGCCTTGGCATCGCTTTCATTCGCCGATTTCACGGTAACTATTCTGAATTTCGAGACACAAAATAAGATGCCGGAAAAGGATGAAAACCGAGTATTTAAAATATATAGTTTGGATAGCTCAAGAAATTGCCGTAGTACTCATTTAATAGTGGAGGGAGTATATAAAAGGTTTCATTGTCCGGACGTCTCTCCCATTTATTCAATTCCTTCCACTTGTATCTCGTCTTAAAACCCAGTCTTAATGATTTACCAATTACGTAGCTCTAGAGAAGACAGTGAATTTTTAATCCTGCTGCAGATGTATACGTAGCTTTCGTAACCCTGGAGAACAATTAAAAAAAAAGCATTTCCATGAGTTGTAGCAACGAGGGAGTGGCATTATGCTATTAAGGCTTCGGGTGTAACACCAAATAAAATAGTAATTGCCATTTAGATATTCATCAGGACACAGAAAAGTGTCTCATATTTAGTGAGGTTAATATCTCTACCCCAGAGGTGACGAATCGAAATACCGTAGCTGGCGCTGTGAGTGCTTGGAGTTTCGCACCATTCAAATTACATGGCTTACAGTGTAGGAACAGTTAATGTTATCAGGGACTTTCTCTTTACCACTTTGATATTCACGCTCTTTTTTTTATGATTCTCTGGACTCCTCGGATTATGGTTGGCGACATTTCTTGTTCTTCTTATTGCATCCTGCGTGGCCATGCAGGAAGTATGGCTGAATCGCTTATCGGGCTTGTTCGTGCAGGCTGGTGTACAACAACGCCACCCGCACCACCAGTCCCCCTCCAGGCGTTGAGATTCGGATTCCCGGCTTCGGTAACACGAGTACTGTCGAGTGGCTGGATCCAAGCATGGTGTCTCCGAGTAAGGTGCACGTTGAAGCGGCATTCGCAAGTCGATCGAAATTTAATTTCCTTTTGATATACTATGTGGAGTGCTGTTCGGCAGACTTCGTTTCTTTGTATCATTGCACTGCTTATTGTACCTTGTACTATCGTTAGTTACCACAAGCCGCGCGCGCAGATAGATTTCTTAATCAGTTCGTCACTAATGCTAACAGCAAAGAAAACAAATTAAAGTTATGGTTCCGCGTTTTCAGTACGTGCCGACAATTCTGCACAAAGTAACCCCGAACCGGTTTCATGAAAATTGAACAAAACCAAAAACCCCAAAATTCGATCTGTTCTTTAATAGGAAAACGTAAAGATTTGCGTTTTGTTTTCTGGATTCGAGATAATGCTTATATTGTTTTTTTTTCTTCTTATCCGTTGCTATTTACAATCCTCAAGTATTCGGGTTTTGCGCATGTTCCTCTGAGCTTAGGGTATCTCATGATTGTTTCCTGTTAACTTCAACATAAACCTCGGTAAACAGAGATTTTTTTTGTTCGATATAAAAAAATAAACGCTGAAAAGCACCGAGTTCATTGGACAACTACTCCCCGAAAGCAGGGGTCACGGACCGATAGTTTGTCGCGCTACACATGATTCCCTTTCAAATTTCAAAGGACAAGATGGCGCTGAAAAGCTTTGTTATGCAGCGGGTAAAATGCTAGGACACAGAAAGTAACTTATTAACTTTATTTTTGGCACCCATGCGTTCCTAAGACAGGGGATGATGTAAAAATGTGTCATGTTCTGAATAGCAGTAAATATAAAAAAACATGATCTCTTTTCATTTTATGTACTCGGGTGTGTTTCCTACTACGCAATTCCAAGCAAAAAAAAAAAAAAAAGCAAACAACAAAGAACAAACGTGGGAACCTTTATATATTTTACGGGCTGTGTGGGACAAAATTATGGTTCAGAATAATTATTTCTTTGTTTAGGCAGGTTGGGTATATTATCTTTGTTTAGGCAGGTTGGGTATTATAAATTGAAGAATAAAAGGAGTCTGTACGGCCGTTCAGGAAGTCGATCTCAAAAACTCAGGAGCTTCCAATCGCTTTCTTCAACGAGCGCGCGCTTCGCTCTCCTATTTTTTTGAACAATTTTGATGTTGCGTTGTATTTTCAGCGGCGTACTTCACTAAAATTGTCGAGGAATTTGTATCCCTTGGATATCAACGAGGCGTCAACCTTCGTGGAGCCCCTTACGACTTCCGCAAAGCACCCAGTACGTAGAAAGCTCTCATACATTTTATGACTGAAGAAATATATTTGCCTAATTATTTTGTTGATGTATTCCAAAGTTTTCCATGACTTTGTGGTAAATATTGTCACAAAAAGCGAGTCATAATTTACGTCAATACGAAGCTTTTACTGTTTCTTCGCATCTTTTTTAAAAGCCAAATAATCCGGCAAATGTCTGTGAAAACCTCAGTACCCGATATGGGTAACTTGCATATTTTTTCTCATTCGCATGCGAGTTTAAGTGGTGACACTTCCCAGCACCTCATATAAACAGACTGGTGCATGGCCGAGTTTCGAACATGACTTACCTTTGTCATTTTGATAATCTAGGTTTCATTTTAGTTTTAAGGGTGCTCGTAAAGAGTAAACCTTGTCGACTTTTCCAAACAAGCTAGAGGAGCAGTTGAAGACACAGCGTTTCTACACTGGCGCAATTTCTACAACGTGATCTCGTAAAACTCCCCCAGACGAGCTCGGAGACTACTTCGACAAGCTGCAGGGACTGGTGGAGGAGACGTACCAAATCAACGGCGCCGTGCCCGTGGTACTGGTGTGCCACAGCATGGGATGTCCCAACCTGCGTTACTTCCTCAGTCAGAGGCCGCAGGCGTGGAAGGACACCCACATCAGGGCCCTCATCACTCTCGGAGGGGCCTGGGGAGGCGCAGTGAAAGCGCTCAAGGCTTACGCGTCCGGTGGGTCCTGGTTGTGCCTTTGCATTCTGTTTCTCGGCTATTGTTCCCTCAACACCTCGCGTAGACGTTTGCAGGTACGACCTCCGGGTGCCACCGTCTTGCTGCATACGTATGTACGAGGATGACTCGAAAGTTATTCGCATTTAAAACTTACGGTGGCCGTACCCTTTTACCTTCGAGTTTCGTACGAGGTTGCCGTCTCCCCAGTCACGACTGTGCAGGTTTGAACGGGTCGAGTCAGTTCAGTTGTGGGGGAGGTGCTAGAAACAATGAGGGACCCAATTGGGCCGTCATTGTTTCTCGTGCCAACATTTATCGAAGGCTTTGATTACAGTACGAAGGAAGTATTTGGTCGCAATGATGTGCGTTTTAATGAATACAAAAGTTCAAGAAAAAATACACTAGCGTCAGCCATAAAAAAACAAAAACGCGTCCAGGAATGATGACGACATTCAGCGTGCACCTGAACTGATTTTGTCTGATGGACGAGTGACGGTGGTTGATGTGACAATTCGTTTAGAAATCAGCAGAAGGCTTTGCTTACGCAATCATCAACGACAAAATTGGGTTTGGAAAGGTTTTGATTAAAACAAATGCGAAAGCGAGATTGCGGACAATTTTTGAATCTCTCTTATCATTCGTCCGATAGTCCAGCCTCACTAAGGCGGACCCATAGTTTTCAGACTGGCGCCCAAAACAAAACACTTTCCATCCACTGTGGCCAGACTAGCGTTGGAAACGTGGCTGTTTGAAAATGTCTATAGTTACAAAAATAATTCACAGGGTATCTTATGTTATCCCCAAGACGACTTGAACGCGAAAGCTCAAGCGCCGATGCATTAAAGACAGACACATGATTTACTCGCGGAGTCATCCCTTTTAATGCGCTGAGTCATCCTTCCTAATGTGCGAAGTGAACCTTCTCAATGTGTTGAATCATCCTGCTTAATGCGCTGAGTCATCATCTTAATTTGCTTAGTCATCCAATGAGTGGTCACGTAAATGTTTTAGTACATTTCGTGTCGCCGACGTGTTTTCGCTCAAGGACTTTGAAGGTCAATTGATCGATAAGACATAAGATTTTCGCCTTAATAATACTAAGAAATGCGTTGCGTGATAAACCCAAACCATATTATTATAACTTAGCAGCCAATGAGACGGCAGCGTGAACCTATGAGAACGCCGAAGAGCGAATCACAGAGTAGAAAGCGTGAATAGGTCGGTGAGTTCAGTTGACAAGACGGCCAGTGCTTTCGTTTCTGCCTCATTTACCCGAGGTTAACATGGGACCAAACATGCTGCGTCAGCGTTCAGCTGGGACTCGTGTGCAATCTCTGAGAACCAAAGTTCCAGCCGAATGGCTACGCAGTCCTAGTGGCCGATGTGTGCCCTGCGATGGCCTCCGGTGCCCGACGTAGAAAACATACAGCTCTATGGCCTTGTTGCGTAGGAGGTGTTGCTTTAATAACCCATCGTTTTGGTACCTGCTCCTCGCTTTCTAGACTTCTTTTTTTCTAAATACAAATTTCACACTTTTGGTTGACTTGTTAATGGAGAAGGTGGAAACAAATTGGTGAAAACGTGGTCAGCTCTCCCGGATGGAAAACTTGGAGCGAAAAAGAAATAAATAGCAATTGATACTGATGGACAAAGAGAGTGTTAGTGCGGGTCAGGATAGAAGAAAAAAAAAAAAACGTTAGACAAGGACAGCACAACCACACTTTTTTCGTAGACACCTAGATGGGGTTCTGTTGTCCTTGTCTTACATGTTTATTAATTTTGCAATCCTGAGCATGTATCGATTTGTCCAAATTTTTTAAAGTGGAAGATTTAATAAAGCATGGAGAACACTTTGCATGATGTCAATACCGACTTTGAAATGTATTTTTGCCCAGTAATGTCGTTTATTCGGAATTTTATTTTTGTATTTTATTTTCTGGCTTTTGTGGCGTGAGCGTCATTCTTGCACTTTAAATAAGGGGTTTGTCTCCGACCGCGGGGTTTTGTCTAGCCCTACTGTTTTTGCTCTTGTCACCATGTCGCAGCTTACGCATATCTTTTTGGAGGCCTTCCTTAGAGTGAGTTGTTTCTTTTGTTAAACGTATATTTTTTTTTTACAGCGAAGCTGTATACCTCTACCAGCCAAGGAAATTTTCGTGTAGTCGCTGTAAGAAAAAAAAACCCCGGCGAACAATTGAAGGCAAAACAGCACAGCTCCTTTGAAATCAAGCATACAGAATACAGCTCAGTATCCGTTTCAATAAAGAAAACCAGAAAACAAGCATCAAAACCACATGATGGATGGTAAGGCGCGTGTGACCAATAGAAACACCCTCTCACGCGTTTCGGTAAACATTAGGTTTGCAGCTGCTTCGAAAGGGGTTGACGTCATTCGAAGCCCTCGTGTGAAGTGCAAAAAGCTGCCGCGGCGACGGCAGCTTGCGGCGTGGGAAGTGACGTCACTAGCCTTTCATATATAAAAGAACCCGCCTACACCCCGTTTCACCTTACGTCCGGACGCAGCGTATGCTACGAGCTATCTTAGCCAATCCCGTTCTGTGGACGTGGCCTGTGATGCGCTTTCCGCGCGTCGCTGTGGTCACGTGACACTCACACGGACTCCGATTGGCTCCGATAGCTCGTAATATCCGCTGCGCTTAAACTTAAGATGAAACGGAGTATAGCAACCGATTTCATTGTTGCTGCAGCACCGCGATGAATAGGCCACGCATAGTTAGGACTCCCGAGGTAGCAGCGGGAATACTAGGAGCGGCAAAGGGAAAAGAAACGGCATTTCGACCAGCATTTCGTATAGTGCAGTAGGCAATCGTTGCAGGTGATACCACAGCTTCACTGACCAACCTCCTTCACAGCATGGAATAGAGCCCCAATTTTTTGGGGGTGTGGTTTCGTGCCAGTTAGAGCTAAAACCATTGATAGATGCACTTAGTAGAAGTTGTTTGGTTCAGGCATCCAGAACTTGTGCCGTATCGCTAATAGTTTTTTGAAATATCTACATATACGGATGCTTCACCAATAGCTGGGAATAATTAAAAAAGAGACACTCGAAGATATAACATGCTTCTGACAAAATAAGCTCTTAGAAAGCGGTGGACGTCAAGCTACGATCAGAAAGTGGTAGTTAATAACCGAATTAGGAACTAAAATCCCACGTTTGTCTTTCTGAATATTCGCACGATCTGGTACATTTTAACTAGAGATGTGTCGCGCATCGGCTAAATATGCGACGAAGGCTACAGCATGCAGAAAACTAAACTATTGCCACGCCATTAAGTGGGCGAAAGTAAATAGAGTGGACCATTCCGAAAGTAAGAAAAACAAATGCTCCGAAACTTTGCACTCGAAGGTACATGAGTGTGCGGCAACCCATTTCTACAACAACATGGCCTCTTAGATAACGTGCCGCTGCAAGATCGGTTCGCGATGATGATGGTATCACGTCAGATGACGTGACCTGACGTAGACTTACATCAGGGCAAGGGACGTCATTTTTCCCGCTAAATTTAGCGGGAAACTTATTAAACAACATGTACTTCACTCCTGGAACCAACTGTTTGATATCTTTTATAAACAAATTTAAACGATCGATCTTTAAATATTGCATTCCACGTTGAAGTTTCATGTTCATGGAACATGTTTCTATGTTCACGAAATGTTTCGTGTTCATAGAACATCGAACATTCCCTTTTTCCACGACATCAAAGATAAAAGTCGCCGAAAATGTTTTCTGGCTCCCGCTTTGTAAACAGGTGAGAATCTCGGCGTGGTCGTGATCAATCCGCTGACCGTGCGGCCCGAGCAGAGGTCTGCGCCCAGCCTGGCCTACATGATGCCCGACCGGCTGTTCTGGAACAGCAGCGAAGTGCTCGTCTCCACGCTCACCGCCAACTACACGATCGCCGACTACTACCGCTTCTTCAAGGACATTGGGTTCCTGGACGGCTACGACATGTACAAGGACACTCGGCGCTACATGCTCGACACCACGCCGCCGGGCGTCGAGGTCCATTGTCTCCACGGCAGGAACGTCAGCACCATCGAGAGGTATACGACGCCCCTCTCGGGTCGATTAAGGGAGGATACACTCGCAATATAATCCCAAAAAAAAATATCGCGAGAAAAAAAAAAAGAGATTGGTCTACAAATTTCTGCATAATGTTCGCCTCCCGCAGAAAGAAAATATATCTTCCAATTTTGGGTGAGAACCAGAGTCTGCTTTTTAAAAGGCGAAATTTAGGTGATGACTGGTTTACAGACAGACCTGAACTAGTAACCTAGATTACAAGCAGTGTTGAAGCCGTTAACCAAAAGAAGTAACGAAATACGTTACCTCAAAATAGAAGAAACGCGTTACCGTCACCGTTACCATTAGAAAGTAACGCACGGTACTTCTGCGTTACTTTTTTAATTATGAATCAACACGTTTTACTCTTTTGACGTTACAGGAATGCATAAGCGCCACATATCAAGAAACGTTATGTCCATGAAGAAACTGAACATGATCACCTTTTCTTTTTTACGAATTCGACAAAATACTCACTAAAAAAACGCAAAAAATAACAAGATAACTTGGTGCCTAAAAACACGAAAACAATTTAAGTGTAATTTTTTTTTAGGTCTGGGAAGAAGATGTAAGGAGTGACGTAACTAGGTTACTCATTACTCGAAATAAGTAACGTTAAGTACGTTAGCTGTTACCGTTTTTGAAATTGTAACGCGTACATTACAATGTAAGCGGAAAACAATAACGCGGTACAGGTGAAAAGACGGTGAGTGTGCAGGCGAGCTGGTGGTAGCTAAGCATGTTGTATTACACCTTTTTGAGACGTTCTCTGTGTCTGTTCCTTCTACTGAAAGTTCTTCCGATTTCATCCACCGCAGTCTCAGGTGTAATACAACATGCTTAGCGGTACAGGTAACGCCGTTACTTGTAACGCGTTACCGCCAACAGAAATTACAAGTGACAATATTTATTTTTTTGTGAAGGTTTTTTATGTTTTATATTTGACCTGAGAAACTAAGAGGCTCTCTCTGGCAACACTGCAGACGTGACCTCAGATGTTGTAACATATAGGGCAGTAGGGGCCAACGTTACTAGACTATCTCAGTTATGAAACTGCCGGAGGTGGGAGTAACCCCCCCCCCCCCCCCCCCCCCTGACTTACTTCAGTTCGCCTTCCGCCGTTCGAAGCGCCATCTAGATTTTCGCTAATGAGTTGTGTGTTTCATAAAGTACGGTGGAACGCCATCTTGAGACTGCGCTTCGAAACGTACGTATTCCAAAGGATACACAGCAGTTACCAAAGCAGCCGTATGGCGCGCCGAACGACGGGAGGCGAGTCGTGGTGAGTGAGGGGGGGGGGGGGGGGGGGCACTGCTCGTGCATGCAGCGTCTATGAGCAGTTCCATAACTGAGCTAATCTATTAACGTTGGTAGGGGTCCAGTGCAGTTCGTTCTCGACGGGTTACAATAAGTTTTATGGTGGGAAATAAATGCTAAATAACCTCAGCAAGGAAAAAAAAAAAACACACGCAAATTGATTTTATATTGCCTGCTCGGCTTGCAAGGTATACAGCAATGACGCCGCCCCACTGGAAGCCGGGAGAATTTGGAATGTTGGCTTTGGCATCACCTTCGAGATGCCATTTTTTGTATAGCGAGTTTGAATTTAGAAATAATAAACAGCATACCCCAAAAGAGTAAAGACGTTTATTGTGGGGTCATGGTAACAATATTAAACTTATGACAGGGATATGTTTTAACGTAAGCCATTTGGGTGTTTTTTAAATGTGCGAGAAACGGTGCTGGAATTATTTTTATGGCTTTAACACGAACTACAGACTACGAGAAATCGGTGAATTTACAAATATTCTCATACGCCTCCTGCGTCGATATTAAACGTGTGATCTAACTTTCACTCCATATGTCTTTCTTCGCGCCAAAAAAAGTAAAAGAAAGAAAGAAAAAAGGAACATTAATAATTTTATTCTCTATGTCGGCGAAGAAAAAGAAAGGTTAAAGACTCTTATCGCTTGTCTTGTATTGAAACAAGACGTGTATGAAAACCACTTGTGAAATATAAGACTTCACAAAGTAGGTAGACCATGTCGTACTAATAATAGGAACGAAGTTGAAAACCGGTTTTGTGCACCTTTATATTCATCCCAAGACGGTCATACTATTCTACAGAAATCACCAAAACGGCATGGGCTTGAAGTACCCACCAATAATCCAGGTTATCTGCTCTGTACATGACAATCTCCTTGGCGATAATTTATAGGAAGCCTTCTTTAACGGTAATGAAAACATGCGCCCGACTTCCACCGAAGTAATTTTTCTTTTTGAGTTCCACGTTACGCCTGTCGCCGTATCTGTATCCTCTTTTAAATGTCTAGTCTAAGGCAGATAATACACATATTATTAATTCATCATAATCATCATTTATGAAACCTTAAAGGATCTTACGTACATCACACAACGGGGGGGGGGGGGATATAAAGTGAGAAACAGGATAAGTGACTCATCCCCCACCTATGCGGCCGCTCAAGGGGACCGCAACGTGCACCGCCTTTCTACAAGTCATACCGCTCCCAAATATTACACGTTCTCCCCTTCATCAAGGTTGTGAACATCGATCAAATTAGTTAGGTTACCCAAAAACGATTCTTAGCGATCAACCTCTTGTTCCCTCTGCAAGTGTCTTTTCTTTCAAATCCTGCAGGATCGAGTACCACAACAAGGGATTCCCTGACATCCAGCCCGTGGTGGTCTACGGGGATGGCGACGGTACTGTGAACTTGCGGAGTCTTCAAGGCTGCCTCAACTTCAGAGGCCTTCAGAAAGAGAAAGTCTTCGTCAAGCCGCTGGACAATGTGGAACACATGGCCATCTTGTACGAGAGAGCCAGCATCGAGTACATCAAGGCGATCGCCCTGGGGCACTGATGACATTGCTGTTGAGTTTATACTGTCAGCGCAATACCTACCCTGCTCATGGAACTTATCATCCCTCATTGCTATTTCGCCTGTGGATCTGAACTCTACTCTGGTAGACCGCCTCCGGTTGTATCGTTGTTAAGGGCAAAGTTCTACCAACCCTTGGAAGTTACTTTCGATTTGACGGAAACGTCAAATAACCTGTTTTTATTGTTGTGCCGAAAAAGAAAACAATCTTCAAGTTTTGTTTATGAGCGCGTCTGAATGCCGCTTGGCTACTGCGGAACCGATGAGATGAAAGTGCAGTAGCACGCTTGAACAAAACGCGTTTTAGCATTTCTTAAGGTTATATTTGCTGGTATGAGCATAACTTGTCATGCCAGCTCTCTTGTTTTTATTGGTCCGTGCTTGTTGTATCTCAGTGTATTTTGTGCGTTTTGTATGCGGTCATGCAGTAATTAAGAGATGTCTGGTATTAGCAGCTTCAGTTCATGCCAAAGTTACAATGGCCGATGAAAGCGGTGCCTTCAACCAGATAATCACCAAAACAAGATATGGCGTTTTTTATTTGATCGTAGGTCAAATCTACCCACCTCACTTCACATGCAAGTTGTTAACGTGTCTGTTTCCTGGAAACTTTCAGTGAGGCTGGAGCACGAAGGAAAGTTCTCAACTGCCCATGATGGAGCCTATTGTTTGTACAAAATCGCATTATTTGTAGAGAACTAAAGCGTCTAGAAATATTTCGTAAATTAAATGTTTACTAATGAAGAGCCGAAAATGTCCAAGGAATGTTTTGCTTTGTTAGCGAACAACGTGTTCCTATCTATAGTGATGTTGGAAGGGAACACGCATCAAATAAAGCGTGTTTCGCCCAATGCCACGTCAAATAGTTTTGTTTATGTTGCTAACGCACTGCCAATCTTCACCATTCACAACACTGTCAAATGTCAAATATCGCTACCATAAATGGCGCTGAGGTCAAATGAAACATATTTTGGTCATCCTTGTAAAAAGGTAAGGCAGCGGCCAGGCTCCTAGCATACAGGAGGCACATGAAACGTTAATTGTTTTTATCGGGGTCTTATACGTATTCACAGGTACTAACACTATATACACAATTAAAAAGTATTGAACATTATTTTATATACAGGGAGTTTTTCTAGGCTTTACTGACTTAAAAAATTCGTAATAACTACAGAAATTCGGTCTGTGCAGGTGAGTTGCTTGGATATGGGGACGTAATATTGGCGCTAATTGTCACGATAAGTCCGTTAATTGTATACTATTTGTTAATGAACTTATTAACTAGTTGACATAACCATGCGATTCAAACTGCATTTGCTCAGCGCCATCAAAAAGCTACTAAATCAGTCAATTTTAGGAACATTTGGGCGCGTGATAAGCGCGGTGGGGCCCTAAAGTCACCACTCGATAAACATGCGCAAGGCAGCGGGGAGGAAAGTGCGTCCGCGCTGTTTTCCCCCTCTCCTACCTCCCAGGTTTTCGCACTGCCAGCTTTGCACCCGATGCATGAGTGGTATCTTTAGCGCACCGCCGTGTTTCCCGCGCGCTCCTAATCTTTCTAAAATTTACTTATTTAGTACTTTCTGCTACTTGGGAGCACATGTTTGTTTTCAATAAATAACAACTTAATTAACAATTTATTTGATTTTCCGATTTATAGCGACGAGCTTCCCCCCATACTACGTCCCTTTGGCCGTGGAAGTGACCTGCACAAACCGCATATGCTGTTCTTTCACGACTTTTTAAAACACATTTGTAGAGTCTAAAAATGAACACCTTCTATACAAAAACGATTAATGAACTGTGATTCGCTCGCACGTCCCCATAATCACGGGTTTTAATCATGAGAAAAACAAACTTTTTTTCAAATTTGCCTTGGGGTTCGCGTTTCCAGATAATAAAAATGTTATATAATAATAATAATAATAATAATAATAATAATAATAATAATAATAATAATAATAATAATAATAATAATAATTTATTCAACAGGAAACCAGTAACACAATACAAATACGGGTCTGTCAAAGCCATAGGAGGCTTGTGGGACATGACCCGGCAAGTCGAACGACGAAACACTGAGCGTTTTAATTAAAAAAAAAAAAAAAACCACGCAACAAAACAACACATTCAGAGGATGTAAGAAACACTGGAGCGACGGCAACGTTATACGGCTAAATTATTTAACATGCTTTTTAATTGTTTCTTCGTGCTGGCTTTGATGACGTGCTCTGGAAGGTTGTTGAAGATGAAAGGCACATAATATGATCTAACTCTTTTTCCGTAACGCGTAGTACAACGAGGGGTTAAAAAACGCGATGTGTGGCGAAGGTTCCTTTGGCCTACAAAAGGGGCCTTGAAATCGTTACTCCAGAAGTGGCGGAGTACCACACTCTGCACAAAAAGTGAAGAGAAGTTCGGCATCCGCAGAGATTCAAACACATTCACACCAGAAGAAAAATCCAGATGGTAGCCAACGCTCTTCAAAAGGGCCCTCAAAATACGGTCAATTTTTGTTTGCCACAACTCCGAACAGTTGCCAAATAACGTGATACCATACCTTAGTATACTGTAACCAAGGGCATGCGCGATTGATTTCCTTACAAAAAGCGGCATAAACACTCTGTGATTAAAAAGTAAACAGCTTAGGCTACGAAGTTTACCACAAATGTACGACAGGTGAGAATTCCAAGACATATCTGAATCAAATAAAATACCCAAATACTTCACTTGATCTACATATTCCAGTGGGGAACAGTCACAGTCAGAACACCTTGAGTTGTGCAACGTCACTGGAGAATCAAGGACGACATTTTTTAGGGGATTTCTAAAACAGACTAATTTTGTTTTCGATGAGTTGACTGTAATTAAATTCTCATCAAACCAGTCCATAATTCGCAAAGCATCATTTTGCAGAAGCCGTACAGCATGACAATAATTCAAGTGGCGGGATACAAGTGCGGTGTCGTCTGCATACTGAAAAATACTACAACTGGTCACTCTGGCTGACATGCTGTTCACAAACAGGTTAAAAAGTAAAGGGGATAACACAGATCCCTGCGGAACACCGGCCTTTATCATCACCCGTGCGCTTTGAAAATTCCCAACAGATACAATCTGGGAACGATTCGAAAAAAAACTTTCTAGTATGGCAAAGAAAGGTCCACGGAAGCCGAAATTGTACAGTTTTTGAAGGAGCAATTTATGACTGACTGTATCGAAAGCCTTTGTCACGTCTAAAAAGAGGGCACATGCAAAAAGATTGTTTTCGAACGCGCTATGAATTATGTCAGAAAATTCCTCAAGAAGCGGCTGGGTGCCCCTTCCAACCACAAAGCCATATTGACTTCGGGAGATAATATCAGAGTCATCGATGAAACTAGTCATTACAGTGAAAAGATGTTTTTCTAGTATCTCGGCAATACAGGGCAGGATCGAGATCGGACGATAGCATTCATATTTATCTGGCGATCCTCCCTTAAACAGCGGCTTAACAATCGCCGTCTTTAGGCCGTCAGGAATAACACCGGAAGCTAGAAATTCATTTATGATGCACAGAAGAACCTGTTTGACAGCGTCAAAGTTTCGACATAGATCACAAACACGGATTGAATCCGTACCAGGGGATTTGTTCCTCTTTATATTGAATAAGATGGACCGCAACGTGCATAAGTTGAGAGGCGGTAAAAACGCCGAAGCAGATACCTTGGAATCATCAACTAAACTGGTTGATGCAACCCTTTGGCATCTGGCAGTACCTGAAGACGCCGCAAAGAACGCATTAAAATCGTTCACTACTGACTGCAAGTTTTGTCCGAAATGCCTTTGTAGGGAATGAATAGGTCCGTGTGGTGCGCGGCCTCTTAATTCATTAATAAGCCCCCAAGTTTGCCGTGGGTTAGACTTAGTCTCATAAAATTTCCTTTGAAAATACCGCCGTTTCGTAGACCTTATTAGTGCATTAACCCGGTTTCTTGCGCACGTAAATTCGGCTCGTAATACTAAGTTATTCGGAGCACGGCGAGAACGTATCCACAGCGATTCCTTCGTTTTAATGGCAACCTTAATATCTGTATTGAACCAAGGCTTATATGACCTCTGCTTAAAAGTGACCTCTTTTTTTGAGGCAGTATAAAAAGATTGCCATATTTCAACGAAAGCGGAGTACAGGCAAGAGGGTTGAACAGACTGGACTAACTCATCCCAGGAGAACTCGGCGACTAACGCATCAAATTTCACTGTATCTGTAATTATTACCCGCTCGTCGTTTTTTCTAATTTGTTTTTGTTTCACTCCCTGCGTCTCTAGGCGACAGCCAATAAAGTAATGGTCAGAGAGTTTTTCTAAAATTACAGCAGATTTAACCAGTATATCCGGAGCCCTAACATTAATGTGATCTAAACATGAACTAACTAGTTTCTGAGACAGAATCTCCTCCCTTGTGGAAAGGCTAATAGTGTTTTCAATCCCATGTTCTGCCAGAAGTGTTAAATAATCGCAAACTACAGATTTGTTGGATTTAAGCGTATCGATGTTCAAGTCTCCAACTAGGCAGAATTGAATTTCCGAACGGAATCTAGAAATAATCGCTTCAAGTTCCGCAAGAAAGAGCAAGGCGTTTTGCGAAGGGGGTCTGTACACAGCCAACAAAATAACGGAAATTCTGGATGATGAATCTTAATAGCAAGTGACTCTGCGTGCTGAAAAGACACATTTGAACTCGATGACAGCCATTTATCTTTGATATATAAAGCGATACCTCCACCCCTACTATTCTCGCGTGTAAAAAAATGCTCTTTGTAACCATTCAGCATGAACTGGTCACATTGCACAGAAGAAATACCAATTTCGGTTAGTATAATAATAATAATAATAATAATAATAATAATAATAATAATAATAATTTTATTTCCATTTCGAAGGACGAAGGTGGTTTTGTGCAGGGCTGGACGAACAGGTGTGTAAAACAGAGATAATAAGATCCTTAAAAAATATTCGGAGTATTTTACTGGCGTATTTGAACTTGTGAATCAAAATATAACGATAAGTTGCGCAAACGATATTATCAAACGCCAAAAAGCACACACACACACACAAGGACTTTTGCCTGCTCAGGGTGTGCCGCCTGTGTATGGCAAGAGAAGATAATATAGATTCCCATGAATGCTGTACGTAATTGCATGAATGGAGCGCCAATCAGAGCATAGTTCACGTGACACTAAAGCTCGCATTGCAGAGCCCGAAGATCCTGGGTTCGAACTCTTCCTCCGCCCGTTTCTATGTATAGGGTGGGTCAAAGGAATCGATGGCTTTTTGAACGGACGGCATAAATCGGTGTCTAAACGTATCATGCTAAAATTTTGTACAGAGGTGGCCGGCGATCGTGCATTAAAAACATAAAAATTTCACGGAACAAACTCACCCGAGTAAAAAGTTGGCAGTGAAAAATTTGAAATTCCTACCTAAAGCGGCCAAGCACTAATCAAAGGTGTCTGATGGGCGTGACAGTCGACAGATGTAAGCAGTGCTCTCCGCGTCGACATGATGCACCCAGTACCGCATTTTCTGCGTCAGCTTCGGTGATGACACCACTTTTGTGGGTGTTTGGATGTTTCCCCTCTCGTCGAGGCGCCATTGCCCAGCGTAAAATTGTAGGGGAGTTCGGAGGTCGTCGCCAGAACTTTGCCCCCGAAAGCGTCGGTGAGCCTCCTTCATCCTTTGGCACTCCCGGTAACAGAGAACAAGCTTGACTTGCTCGTTGGGAGCTAAGCCAATACCACCTAGAACACAAGGCCTGCGCGTTTCCACCTTTAAACGCCATCACTAGTAGATCCCCTCAGCGCCCCCTAGGTAGCCCGGATGAGCACTATCGTCTGCTACGTCGTCTGCGACATCGTCTGCTCCATCGCCTGCTTCAGTGATCTGTGTATACACAGATCACTGAAGCAGGCGATGGATAATGAAACAGATAATGAAACAGATGCTCACGCCGAGTGTCTGTTGCTATAGCATACGACGAAGATAGACGTTCACGTGGAGCGTCAAATGCATAAGTGAAAATGCCTTACTGGTGCGTGAAGGGCTGCAAAGCCCTTCGCTGGACGCTGGCACTGGAGGCCATTTTTGAGGGCGCTGTTTATATTCGGTTCACTCTTAATGGGGTATCCACACGAGGGAGAAATCCGCCCTTTTCCTCCGCGGAGCGCGCATCACGTGAGACATACGTCATCCCTTTTTGACGCCTCGCGGCGCCGTTCTCCTCCGTGGCGGAGGCGCGGAGGCTTCGTGCTGTCAGCACGAAAGCTCCGCAGGTGCACGCGGCGGGGCCGGGGACGGAGTTTCCCGGGTTGTTGACGTCAAGACATCCGTCCGCGGAGTTCTCCTTCGTGTGGATACCCCTTAAAGGGGTATCCCCACGAGGAAAGTGGCGGATTTTTCCTTCGTGTGGATACCCCATAATGGGGTATCCACACGAAGGAGAAATCCGCCCCTTTCCTCCGTGGAGCGCGCATCACGTGAGACATACGTCATCCCTTTTTGACGCCTCGCGGCGCCGTTCTCCTCCGTGGCGGAGGTGCGGAGGCTTCGTGCTGTCAGCACGAATGCTCCGCAGGTGTGCGCGGCGGACCCGGGGACGGAGTTTCTCGGGTTTCTGACGTCACGACATCCGTCCGCGGAGTTCTCCTTCGTGTGGATACCCCTTAAGAAGAGAATGCAGCCAACGCCACGAGCACGAGATCTTGAGGTCGCTGCTTTGAAGCGTTCGTCCGCAGAACGAGCGCGCGCGCTAGAAATGCACGTCTCAAAGCTAAGAGCGCGTGCTAGATCGTGCTCCTAGCCGAGGCAGTGTTCGCATGCGCGTTGCAAATAAACTGAAGCTCGCTGTCAGCTCG
Source organism: Ixodes persulcatus (assembly GCA_013358835.2). Classification (NCBI taxonomy): domain Eukaryota; kingdom Metazoa; phylum Arthropoda; class Arachnida; order Ixodida; family Ixodidae; genus Ixodes; species Ixodes persulcatus. Next base: position 668,878 of record JABSTQ010011325.1, on the reverse strand, counting down.
CGCTCAACAGTCGCTCGCACAGCTGTGGCCGGCAGTGAATGCGACGTGGTTGTGCCGCGGCCCCTACTCTCGTCAAGCTTCGGTGTGTTTGTCACTTGGGGCGGGTCGGGGATCTACTAACGATGACGTCATGCACAGACCGTTTCTTCTAGCTGGTATTGGCTAAGCGCACCACGAAGATGACTTACACCCCAAAACAGGGTGGGCGAAAGTTGCAGAGAATAAAAGAGACGCGGTAACAACCATAGAGTTATTATAATGTACGCTAGAGGTTCAACTGGCGCTAGTGTCTATGCGACTTCCGTGACGCAAATTGAAGCAGACAGCAATCAGTCTACTTTTGCGGTGCTCCTGTGCCAACGAGGTAGAGGGGCTTAGGGCGATAAACCGGGGTTCCGGTCTGCACTCGAAAGTGACCCCCATAATGCCGCTGCAATTGTACGCAAATTTGACCACTGGTCACGTGACCAAACCAAATACGTGACGTCACAGGAACGATGGCAGCGCCCAGGCACCGGCTGGACCCAGCTGGGCCGGAGTATTGGCTGGAGCTTGTCGGATGCTTTGTTCGTTGTCGTTCGTCTCAGCGAGTTGGATTCAGACGCGGAGATCGTCATATGAGACCGGTCGAAATCGACTTCAGAGTTCAGCGTGGTGTCTGACGTAGGTATAACGTGAAAATACGGAGGAACGGTGTGCATTTCGCTGGCGACCGACGGGGATATTGCCGGGGAAGAGGCAATCTGCCCTACGTTGCTCGGACCTCGGATTCATTCGGATACTGCTAGGATAAAATTTAAAGCGACGTTTCTGTGCTCTTGTTGACCATCAGAATCTTCGAGGTCTACAGTGAAGCGTGTGCAATATATTTGGATACACAGTTTGGTGACGGAAATTGCGTGAGTCGTGCTTGGCAGTGCGCAATCGTGGTGCCGTTTCGCTCAAATGACCGAAGGCTCACTTTGGTTGTGCGGCGCAACGGAGAGCTGCCTTCAAGCTGGTAATCATCGTGCCGTGCTAAATGATGCTGTGCTGCTTCCCTAATTGTTCCGTCGTAGACGTGCACTTTTACGGAGCACAGGTGTTGCAGTTGGTATTGATTCCGCTGGTATGTCGCACGTTTCGTCGACACAAAAGTTGCATCAACACTCGTTACGCGAATTGCACGCCGTAGGGACATTTCATTGCGCGTGTTACCTGCCCAGTCCACCTGTTCACACCGCTTTGCGACGACAGTCTGCAGCGGCTCGTTACCAAAAAGTGGTCCCACATCCATTTCAGTTCAGTTCGTTCATGGCAGCCGCCAAACCCCGAAGAAGAGGATTTATTCGGACAGCATGCCACAAAAGCAATGGTCAGGATACTCTTTTTAGAGCGCAGCTCTTAGGCGCCCGTTTCCGGGTTGAGCGGCGGCGCCGTCGGCGTAACCGCGCGGTGCATGTTGGGACATGCACCGCGCGAGCCCCCCCCCCCCCCCCCCCCGAGGTCACGTGACCTCCCCCTTCGAGGTCAAGTGACCCCCCGTGGTCACGTGACCCCCTGTGGTCACGTGACCCCCTGGAGGAGATTGAAGGATGAGGGGAGGAGGAGAAGGAGGAGGATGAGGAGGGGTATACCCTCCCCTGAGTACCCTTCCCTCCTCCTCCTCTTCAAGAGTTGCGCTCCGATTCGGCGTTACAGGGAGTTGTAAACGGCTTTCATTTTTTTGTCAGTTTTGTTATATTGTCACGGATGCTTGCTCCAGTCCTATCTTCTATCAATATTTACTATTCTAGAACATTCCAGGCCATGCTCAGCTGTCATCGTATGTTCTGGTGCAGGTGCTGGGTACTTTACCCATAGTCCTTCACTCTGTGTGCACCCTGGCGGCTCCTCAGCCGAGTTGCCCGATAACGGGACACGGGTGGCGGACTATCCCGCGTCTTAAACCCCCGGCGAGCTGTGAACCAAGTCCTATCTCAAGCCCGAAAGAAAAACGGTAAGACGAGCGAGTACCACTAGGATGAACCTCGGAAATACACTACGAAGAGCCTGAAATCTGAGTCAGTCGCTGCTACTAGCAAGAATCACCGGAATTCGGTCTTTTGCCAAAAAAAAACCGAAGCTGACTAAGCCAGCAATGACAAACCTGTAGCAGCAAATCGCGTCCACTCCCACCATTGTTTGCATGCCCGTCGCACCTCACACTCCGACACCCTTTCACGCATGGTGTATGAAGACGTCGAGGGCTGGATTGAACAATATGACCGTGACCTGCAGAACCTATACTTCTCGTGGAAGAAACTGCCAGGCACTTGTTTGAGAACCACGAATCCTCCTTAACGTCGTGGGAAGTTAGCAAGACCGAGCTGAAGTGCACGTTCATCAGCCAACATTGACGAGAGAGAGCCTAATTTCTGGTTCTTTCCAGGACACGGCCCCAACCAGAGCGTCGCCGCCTTCGTGGAGGATGTTTTGCGCCTGCTCGAGTACCCACGCCAACCCTGGTGCTACAGAAGACGAGAAACTAAGCATCACATGCCCCTCATGTGAGGGACAACACCTTTGGCAGCCTTGTCTGAAACCCCACGACAACAGCCGATGGGTTCCTATCACCGAGGATTCCAACATTGAATGTACACTGCAGGCCCGAGCCTGTCATTATCAACAGCTCCCCAGCTTCTCGACACTCTAGTCGTCCAGCTACAACTTCGACGTCAGCCTGCCTGGCATCCTCGACATCCACGACGTTGTCCGGAAGGAGATCAAGAAGCTATACGTCCTGCCATCAGTTGCCCGGAGTTTTGATTGCCAAGATTGTTTCGGAACAAAATCGACAGGCATTTCAACCAGAGGCTTCTTCGAGCGAAGCATCATCTGACGATCCGAGGGCGACTTACGCCACAAAGTCCCAATGAACGCCACCGGCTACCCGTTAGTATTCAATGCCAATTCAACAAGACTCCCCAACGCCGAAGCATTCCCGACACCGAGAAAAACCAGTGTAGGTTCGCGCTGAACAAAATACACGGAGGAAAACGGAGGTGCTGCGAATGGTCGGCCGAAAGCCACTCTGCTACCACTGCATGAGGCCGACCATGTCTACTGGAGGTGCCGTACCAGTGAATTGGCCTGCCAGAGTTTGTGCTGAACGACCTTCGACCACGTCTCGAGGAGCGTTTGCGGGACATTGAGGATTATCTTCGGCGGCCTTTGCCCCTGGTGCCGACATTACCCCGAAGCTCCTTATCTCTATCACCTGGATGGGAGGTAAGCACGACAAAGCAGGTGAATGGCAATGCAAGAACACTTGATTTGGTGTTGGTTGTCGTCCAAGGACAATACCTAATAATTTGCTGACACCAATTATCTGTGACCACGCAATGAAGCACTGAATTTCCAACTTTGTGGGAGAATGTCGCTGAGTGACTTGAAGAAATAGAATGGTTGGTTGTTTTCAAAAGTGCACACCAAGCATCACCCGACTTACACAAGTTGCAGTGGTCGCGGGATGTTGAAAAAATCGCCATTACGAAATGGAAGTGGAATGGCTTGGATAGCAAACAAACACTGTTGCCTGTTGCTAGCCATCAAGTCAACGGTACAGCAAAAGGCACAGCCACGTAAGCAATACATGCTTGAGCTTGCTGCATTGACGCAGAAAACTACCAGGAAAATTTGCAGAAAAGCCAGCTCTGCAGCTTCAGTGCATCAAATGCCAGTGGCCGCACATGACGTATGATTACAAGACGGAATCTGTCGGTCAAAGTTGCCACTCGACTAAACTGAACACCGACGTGCCAGGAGCGTTATCCGACAACAAGGAGCACAGGTACTATGACTGAACGCCTGACACGCGACTGTCGCAGAAAGAACTCGTTATGGAACCATGTGAAAAGAACCAATAATTATGTAATCAAGTGGAAATAGATGTATTTGATACACTAACCAAATAAACATATTTCCGCTTGCCTTTACGCCTTCGGAGTCTCTACACAAAGAACGGTGTTCACCGCACGTGCTGGACCTTTTGAGGACACTCGCATCTTTGACCCCTCAATAATTATTGATGGAACATGCCAGTCTGGCAGACTGGTTGCATTGGGCTGCACTCGTTTCACTCCTCCTGGGCATGTGGCGCATCCGAAAACCAACTCCAGTGATGTGAAAATATTGTCTATTAATTTATTCCCTCCAAGGGCCTCTGTAAGCATTGCAGAGAGGATACTTAAAACTACACACATGATAATAACATCAAAGCAAACTGTCCTTAATGAGCACAAAACGGGCCCAGCTACCAAAAATAAATATTACACTCGTAAGAAATAACTATTGCTGCAACTTGTTGAGTGCAAAAACAGACACATCTCTGAGGATCTAGTTTAATAGTATTAGTTGATGCTTTGTTGTATAGCAGGACACTTCCTATACGTGTGACACAAAAGACCCTTGGCAAAGCCCCATCAAGCAAGACAACTGTCATCAATTGCTTTCGGCGTAAAGCACACGAATGGACCCCAGTTCACGTCGAACGCTAATGCAGCATTCGAGTCCAATAGGCGCTGAGTCAATTTCACAGTGATGGCTGACATAACATTCTTGTCGAACAAATGCCGAAAGTATGAAGGCCTTGGGTAATTATAGTAGCTACTGTAATTCGTTTCATCACAATTTGGCAAACAGCGAAGGCTATAGTCTCGGTCAGTCAGTATGCACATTGGAGAGAGGCACTATGACAACAGATCATCAGAGTGCTCATCTGCATAGATTTGTCACACAACTTCACTCCGCCTCTCTGATTGGCTTGAAGGGGCTGTGGCGGTTGCCCTTTTCCAAGTTACGGTGAAACAAAGTATAGGCGGTCCACACTTTTAAAAAAAGTCTATTGAAGTTTTGAAGAGATTGAAAGGGATAGTAGTCAACATTTTTCAACTTTCGCAGGAGCTTCCTCGCTAAAAGTTGCTGTGATTATGCAGTTTCCTAGGGCTGAAACAAATTCCCCTATGCCCTACGTCCAACGCATACATTTCGCGTCGATTCTCAGACATTCCAACGTTCAACCAAAGCTAAAAGAATGCGAAAATTGCATGCTAAAAGCACTCAAAGTTCTATCGATCCTCGAACACATCCGGGAATCCGAACACCGGTACGGCGATACAGCTGATGCTGTCACACAAGTGTTAATATCCGATGATCCAGAGCGATCTTGCGCAAAAAAGGTATAAAGTCTCATTCCTTCATATTTTCATATTGTACTTGCGCCAGCGAGCACGAGGAAGCCCGAAGTCGTCGGAAAGCAGCTGCACATCACGGCTACCTCGCACCGAACAAACGCGCATCCGCCAGCTCTGAGCGCTGCCATCTTACCGGTGACGTCACGGCTCTTGTGAGGTCACGTGACGAGTGGTCACATTTGCGTACAACATGGCGGCAACCGGGGGGGGGGGGGGGGTGCCACTTCCGAACTTCCGGTTTATCATTCTAAGCCCCTCTACCTCGTTGTCCTGTGCATTCCTATGGGAAAACGCGCCTGCATTTTGTCTCTTCGCCTGAAAATAACACGAAACACTTTGGTTATTTGGGTCGTAACGAATACTATATACCTTGATTAACATTGCAAAAGTGTAATTACTTTAGTTAGCGCAATTTTCTTCATTAGCGATGTTTAACTTTGCTACATTTCAATCCCAAACGTGTGTTCCACAGCACGTATGTAAACACAAGCGACGATTCAAAGCAAAATTAGAATCGAAAGGAATATAAAGTGTGTTCAAGACTTGCCAGCATTCCAATGACGCTTATATATTGCTAAAATGCCAGTCCAGTCACTATATGAAAATGACCCCGTCGTGCATGAGCGGATAAAAACATTCAAAACGTAGATAATAAAGCACGTGGGCTATGAAAGGTGTATCTTCGTATTGTTTTCTCTGCCGGGCAACTTTTACCGGGGACTTGTTCTCAAAGATTTCGATCTTGCTGGTGATATTTTGAACATAGAAGTTCGCACAGAGCAGGAAGAATAAAGCGGTACTTACTTATTTAAAATGGAAATATATTACGTGGCCTTCAATTTATTTTGATCGCACATGCCCGAGTAATTACTGAAGCAGTGTGACTGCGTAGTTCTTACTGTCTCCCTTAATTTCCAGACGTCCTTCGTTCGGTTGGATCGTACATCCCTCATGCGGAAAAGCGCCGACGTCGTGTTCGCGCTAAGAGTGTCCGACAGTGCACATAAATACACGTATACGAAGCCGTTTTAGCACAGTTTTTAATGCGATCAGTGGCGTACCAACTTGTTTTTGAGTGGGGGGGCAAACCAGACCCACCCACCACCCCCCTCTCCCGTGTCGCATATTTTTAGTAGTGAAGGGCCGAACTTTTGCCGAATCGAAAATTTGGTGCCGAATCTTGGGATTCGGCGGAGCCAAACTTTTGCCGAACTTTCCTAAAGATTCGGCAACGATTCGGCAAAAATGCACTGTTACGAAACTTTACGTTGATATTTAGTTATTTCTGACAAAAAAAGGTTTATGTTCTTCACTCTTAACTTAAATACAACATGTAGTGCCTATTGACACAGTTATTACTAAATAAGGTGATATTCTACAAGATAATTGTATCGGTGCCGTTTTTGTGTGTTTACTGGAAATTTTAGTGTCTGCTTCCAGCGCACTACGCTTCCAGCTGCCGGCGCAGTCACGAATCACGCTATGAGAGTTTTGATTTTGAGGCCTCATCAGCGCACGCCTGCACGTGTGTTTACATTGTTAAAATAAATGCAATCACTACGTTCTTACTTTCTCTGGGAGTCACCGTTTTGTGCGCGAAAACGAATGCAACGGTTGCTGAGCCTTCACCAGAAGAGATAACAATATTGTAAATATGCATGTTTTTCGATTTGAGTCATTTGATGTTCGCTTTGCATGAAAGTGTGCGTTCCATGCCGTTTTTAACCTTTAAAATTCCGGTTTCTGGTGTTAGGACACACACGATCGTTTAGGAAGATGGGGAAGGTTAGGAATGTCGGATGTGCAACGTCGAACATGATAGTTCTGTGTTTAGTTTTATGCAGATACATGAAAATCTCGAAATAACGCGAACTAAAAAGCAATATTATTCTGTTTTGGCACAAACTAATTGTGAGCCAAAAAGAGGATTGTTATAATAATAATAAAATTAATAATAATAATAATAATAATAATAATAATAATAATAATAATAATAATAATAATAATAATAATAATAATAATAATTTCGTTTCATTTCATTTATTTAGATACCTTCATAACACTATAAGGTGACCGGTCGGTCAAAGCCAGTAGAGGCTTGAAGGACAGAACCCAGCAAATGGAATGTCACAGATAGAAGAAGAATTCCGTAGAGCACACATTTAAAACATGTATCTTACTATACGAGAAACAGAAAATAATCATCTCACCATATCCCAGCAAACATATTAGATACAAAATATCACACAACAGTACATTATTGAAATTGTACAGTGAATCAGAGCGTAAAACTGTTCAATAGATTTTTCAATTTTCTCCTATTTGCAGCTTCAAAGAAGTGGTCGGGGAGTCTGTTAAAAATGTATGGCACATAGTAAGAGCGCTCTCGCTTACCATATCTTGTGAAACACCGGGGGATTATGAAGCGATCGGAGGTACGTAAATCTCTGCGGGGCACAAAGGGATGCTTAAATTCGCTACACCAGAAATGAGAAAGCACAACACATTGCAAAAAAAGTGAATGGAAGTTAGGCAGTTGTAGAGCCTCAAAGATATCAGCTTCCGGTGCAAGATCATAATGATAACCGACACCTCTTAACAATTGCGGTCAATTTTAGTTTGCCATATTTCTGCACAGTTACCAAATAATGTGATGCCATACCTTAGTATACTATAGGCAAGAGCAGTAGGCAATTGATATTCTTACGGCAAATGGCATAAACACCCTATTATTGTAAAGTAAGCAGCACACGCTGCGAAGCTTGCCAGAAACATGGGTTAAATGCGTTGACCACGACAAATCTGAATCAAAGAATATGCCTAAGTACTTAACAGTGTCAACATATTTCAGGGAACTACATGTACAATCAAGGCAGCTGGATCCATGGGCGTCGGCAGGATTTTGTCTTGGGGGGGGGGGGGGGGGGGCAAATTGAGAGCCCCTTTTCGGGCGTGTGCGCTCAAGGGGAAAAGGGGGGGGGGGTCTCACAGTAAAGCACGAAAGAGCTGAATACAGCCTGCAAGATACACATATTTTTATGAAGCAATTATTTTTAAAAGTGCGACGGGTCAGTAATTTCAACGTAAGAAAAAAACAAAAAAAAAACATTATATATATATGTTTATAGGCACAGTGAAAAAAAAAGGAATTTAGTCTATGACGCGACAAAACAACAAAACGGTCCACTGTGTTTTCTTCTACTTCGTCCTTGTCTTTGCGCTGTTTTGTTTTTATCGATCCACTCAGTTTATATTTATCTCACAAATAACACAAAACACAAAACTTTTATAGACAAGTATATGCATCATATATGTACCTTACACAATAAAATAGCAAGACAGTGCACGTAAGTCACGCGCGCACATAATAACTTGTCGCAGCAGTGAACGTTACCCTTTTATTTCCATATTTAGCAATATTTGACGTTTATACAAGTTTTTAAAAGCTACCCCAAGATGGCCAGAGTTTCAATTTACAATTTACAAGAAGTGGTCGGGGAGTCTGTTAAAAATGTATGGCACATAGTAAGAGCGCTCTCGCTTACCATATCTTGTGAAACACCGGGGGATTATGAAGCGATCGGAGGTACGTAAATCTCTGCGGGGCACAAAGGGATGCTTAAATTCGCTACACCAGAAATGAGAAAGCACAACACATTGCAAAAAAAGTGAATGGAAGTTAGGCAGTTGTAGAGCCTCAAAGATATCAGCTTCCGGTGCAAGATCATAATGATAACCGACACCTCTTAACAATTGCGGTCAATTTTAGTTTGCCATATTTCTGCACAGTTACCAAATAATGTGATGCCATACCTTAGTATACTATAGGCAAGAGCAGTAGCAATTGATATTCTTACGGCAAATGGCATAAACACCCTATTATTGTAAAGTAAGCAGCACACGCTGCGAAGCTTGCCAGAAACATGGGTTAAATGCGTTGGCCACGACAAATCTGAATCAAAGAATATGCCTAAGTACTTAACAGTGTCAACATATTTCAGGGAACTACATGTACAATCAAGGCAGCTGGATCCATGGGCGTCGGCAGGATTTTGTCTTGGGGGGGGGGGGGGGGGCAAATTGAGAGCCCCTTTTCGGGCGTGTGCGCTCAAGGGGAAAAGGGGGGGGGGGGGTCTCACAGTAAAGCACGAAAGAGCTTAATACAGCCTGCAAGATACACATATTTTATGAAGCAATTATTTTTAAAAGTGCGACGGGTCAGTAATTTCAACGTAAGAAAAAAACAAAAAAAAAACATTATATATATATGTTTATAGGCACAGTGAAAAAAAAAGGAATTTAGTCTATGACGCGACAAAACAACAAAACGGTCCACTGTGTTTTCTTCTACTTCGTCCTTGTCTTTGCGCTGTTTTGTTTTTATCGATCCACTCAGTTTATATTTATCTCACAAATAATACAAAACACAAAGCTTTTATAGACAAGTATATGCATCATATATGTACCTTACACAATAAAATAGCAAGACAGTGCACGTAAGTCACGCGCGCACATAATAACTTGTCGCAGCAGTGAACGTTACCCTTTTATTTCCATATTTAGCAATATTTGACGTTTATACAAGTTTTTAAAAGCTACCCCAAGATGGCCAGAGTTTCAATTTACAACTCTAATTTTCTGCACAAAAGTGTCTGCCCTCGTAATATTAATTCGAAGCATTTCCCGGGGTGTGGTTCGTGGAAGACATCTCAAAGCTGCGTTAGCTGTGTTGGAAAGCTAGCACGGCGGGGCTACCGCCGGAGGGTTAGTTGCCATTGTAACTTTCCGTATTTCCTCGACCCGGGTTCCCTTAGCTTGCCATGGTCGCTCCGTCTCATTTCAGAACTGGAGTAAAATTTTAGCCCTCTTATCTTTATATTGGTTGTTATATATCTGATCAAGCTCAGCTTTGCGTGAATACTCCCACAGTTAAAGACGAGTTTGACATACCTGTGAGAGTCAAGTTGAGGGCAAAGCCAATGTTCAGCTGGCTCTTTAAAGCCGGAGGATGCTCAGGAGTGACGGAGACAGCAGGTACATCGATAGATTGCAGGTCATTACGCAGCTCTGAGGTCACGTGCTTCTTCGTTGCACAAGATGGAATCTCATTATCACTGTCAGCTTTCCGTTTAAAAAAGCTTCTGATGTCCATTTTCACTCCTGACCCATATCAGCCCACGGTTATATAAAAAAGTGGGATTGGGTGCGGAATGTGGCCCTTTCAAGCAACTGGGCTAGGAAGAGAGAACCAGCATGCAAAGTGTGCCCCCTGTCACAGATATTCGACGGTGTCACGTGTGTGAACACGATGGTGTCCACGAGGACGGTCCGACACGCCTCTTTCGCGTGAGTTATGGCCCGGGGGAGTATCGTGGTTGACATGGGGCGAACAGCGTTTCGCAGAACTCATTGTCCTAAAGAGGACGCCTGGCCCCAATTTTGACCCCCTTTTCTCCTTTCCCATTACCGCAACATGCTACGGGCAAAGGAGAAGAAAACTCCAAAGGCACATATACAAAACAGAGCACTGGCGTGAGCAGTGCGTAAACGGGGCTGGGTTGGGGGGTCGAAACCCTTCCAAAATGCCAAAGCTCCCCCCCCCCCCTCTCTTCCCCCCGGTGCCCGCTCGCTCAACTCCTTACGCAGTCGGTTTTACGAGGGGCCCGGAGCGGAGGGGGAGCGGGGACTATCTCCAACTTGTAGCTACGACGATTTGTTCTGTTGGTCTTCTTGGAAGAATCCCGCTCTGTGTAGAAGACGTCCTGTTTTGGGGGCATTTTCCTCGCTTTCACCCGAATGCCTGTGATTCATCACAAGACAGGACTGCGATGTTCTCGGAAGTGGGTGCCCCTCCCTATGTTTTGCCCCTCTCAATGTTTTTTTTTTGTTTTTTTTGCCAGCTGGGCGCGGCTGATTGCAACTGACCGAGGGGAGACCTTATTCTTTTTTGTGTTTATTGCTGAAGCCTCCGAGGAACCAAATAGCGTGGATTTTGTTTCTAGGATTGCTTTCGGTTTCTCCGCTTGGTAAGAAATCTATGGCGCGACGTCATTCGATTCCCCGTGCCCGAGAGAGCTGGGGAAGGGAGGGGGGGGGGGGGAGGTGGGGGGAGGCACTCCGGCTTGGGGGGGGGGGGGGGGCAAGTGCCCCTTTTGCACCCCCCTGCCGACGCCCATGGCTGGACCTGTGTAACACAAATGATGAGTCCAATTCTACACTCTTCAGTGGATTTCTGAAGCAAACAAGTCTAGTTTTGGATGTATTAATAGTAATATAATTGTCATAAAACCAGTATATTAGTCGTGCAGAATCACGTTGCAATAACTGCACGGCTTGGCGGTAATTAATGTGACTAGAGACAAGTAAAGTATCATCCGCATACTGAAATATTTTGCAACTGGTGAGCCTTGTTGAGATATCATTAACAAAAATATTAAATAACAATGGAGACAAAATAATAATAATAAAGATAATAATCATAATAATAATAATAATAATAATAATAATAATAATAATAATAATAATAATAATAATAATAATAATAACACGTTTATTTACGCGTGTAGTTCACCTGATAGTGAGGAAGGGTCTGTCAAAGCCAGACAAAAGGCTTGTTGGACAAGACCCTACAGTTTGTGATAAAAAAGCGTCCCCACACACGTAAAGTTCCAAGTTCAACATACATCACAATATAAATGATGATGGTCACACAAACACATGCACATACACACAGCACAATAAAAAATTTGCACTTCTAGATCGGAGCACTTGCTTCAGTTTTTTTAGTGAGTCCACAGTGTAAATATCGTCCGGTAGGCTATTAAATATATAGGGAACATAGAAATTCCGAATTCTTTTTCCGTATTTTGTCACAACAAAAGGCATTTCATAGCGCTCAGTTTGTCGAAGCGATCTAGACACGACATGGGGTACTCTGAAATTATCACACCAGAATTGTTTCAATACAACGGTCTGAACCAATAAAGAGTGGAACAATGATAAGCCCAAGACTGCTATGATATCTTCTTCAGTTTGCGATATGAAACCATAAACGATGTTTTTAAATATTCCTTTTAAGACTGAGTCAATTTTTTGACCCCATCGTCCTGGGCTGTGACCAAAAATAGTTATTCCATAACGCAAAACACTGTATGCCAAAGCGTGAGCTATTGTCTTTTTCGTTGAACAAGGTATTAAAGACCTGGTATTATACAGTAAACAAGATACATTTCTCAGTCGTTTACAAAGTTTTGACAGATGGGAATTCCACGACAAATCACTTTCAAATTGAATTCCTAAATATTTGACTTGATCTACACAAGATACGGGACAACAGTTACAAGGTGTACAAAGAGAGGAATGCATATATATAGGATGGTTGGGCGTTAACATCTTAAGAGGATTGCGAAAGCAGACAAGCTGAGTTTTAGATGCATTTATCGTAAGACAATTTGTCTTAAACTAGTCATGAAGTTGACAAGTGTCCTCTTGGAGTAAAGCAATCGCTACTGGATACTCAAGATGTTTTGAAAGCAACACTGTGTCATCTGCATATTGGAACAATTTACATGTTGAAACTGAGTTGGACATATCGTTTGCAGAAATGTTAAAAAGAAGAGGTGACAAAACAGAACCTTGGGGAACCCCAGCATTTAAGGTAACTCGAGAACTTCGACTGTTACCTATAGAAACTAGCTGTGTCCTCTCAGTTAAAAAGTTCCGGAGAAGAGAAAGGAATGGGCCACGAAATCCAATGTTTTGCAATTTCGTTAGTAAAATCGTGTGACTCACTGTATCGAACGCCTTTGCTACATCAATAAAAAGCGCGCAAGCAACCTGATGCCTCTCGAAGGCTAGATGCACTTCATCTGCAAAATGTTCCAAAAGTGGCTGTCTCCCACGTCCGTTGACAAACCCATATTGATTGGGCGACAAAATATTAAAGCGATCAAGAAAGGCTGTCATAGTGTGAAAAATATGTTTTTCTAAGATTTGTACAATACAAGGCAAAATGGAAATTGGTCGATAATTGTCAAGTTTTTTATGCTCTCCCCCCTTAAATAGGGGCTTCACTAGCGCACTTTTAAAATCAACCGGGATCATCCCAGAGGAAATGAAACCATTTAACATGTGAAGGAGCACAAGTTTTATAGAATCATAATTTCGGCGCAGATCATTTGCACTGATGCCATCGATACCAGGCGCCTTGTTAGTTTTGAAACTAAAAAGCAGAGTGCGTAGATCAAGTTCAGATATTTCGGAAAGGAATGCCGAGGAAACATTTGAATCAAGAAAATCTGATGTGAACATAGTATCATCACGAGCTACTCCAGAAAATGTGGCAAAGAACTTATTGAAATCTTCTACTAGTTTTGTCGTATTGTTACCAAACACTTTTTCTAGGGAGGCATCGATCGATCTCTTTAAACCTGTGCCTCGTAATTGATTTATCAAACTCCAAGTGACTGAAATATTTGACCTTGCTTTAAAAAAATTATCTCGAAAGTATTTTCTTTTTGCTGATCGAATAAGCGCGGTTACACGATTTCGCAGACTACGGAATTCTTTTTTCAAGTTGGTATTGGTTGGAGATCGCCGACATCTAGCCCAAAGAGCATCTTTATAGCGGATAGCTGACAAAATATCACTCGTTAACCATTCTTGTTCGCTTCGACGTCGCCTCAGAGTGATAACCTTTTTAGATTTGTCCTTGAAGGAGGCAAATATATCTCTAAACCTACAGTACACTTCATCAAAATCTTGAATAGAGAGTAAACTATTCCAATCATAGGTTATAACCAAATTATCAAATCTAATTCTATCAGTTATTTCCAGTGTTTTTGTTACCGCTATTGTTGATTTCATCGTGAGTTGGGATGCAAGTTGACACGCCACGAAGTAATGGTCGGCTAATTTTTGCTCTATTACGGCCGATTTTGCAACAACATTCGGAGCGCGTATGCTTATATGATCCAGACATGAGGCCACAAGATGATTATCCAAAAGTTCTTCTCGAGTTGGAGCTAAAATCAGTTCCTCCAGACCAAAATGCGCTAAAAGATTGAGATAGTCACAAACAATGGACTTGACGGGTTGAAGCGTATCAATGTTGAAATCACCTACTAAACAGATGTCGACAGACTGAAAATTGCCAAGTGTACTTTTTAGTTCTTCTAAAAATCTTAAAGGATTAACTGAAGGATGTCTGTAAAAAAGCTAATAAAATCAAGGACCACTTATCATTCCATAGCCTCATAGACAAAGACTCGCAATGGCAAAACCCTACATCAAGTGTTTCAGTACCCCACAAGTCTTTAACAAATATCGCAATTCCTCGTCCAATCGGCCGTGTAAGAAAAAATGATTTGTATCCCGGTATCCGGAACTCACCACAGAAATCGTCCTTAACATTGATCTCTGTTAGCACGAAAACGTCAAACAGTGATGACATATATTGTTTACAGTTATTATAAACTGGTCCCAATATTTACGAATACTCCTAATATTTATATGTAAGAAGCCAAGATTACTATCACTAGCTGGTTCCGAAAAACGTTGAAATGAAGAAAAATCTGAACATTGACGAAACTGTACTTCCATTATTCGAGGCGGTTGTTATCCACTGTTATTTTTAGGTCGTTTAGCAAGAAAAAGTGTTAGATAATCAATTCCAGGTCGGCCAACCGGTGGATGCGAACCAGTGACGAGGTTCCGGTCTCTTTTGCAAAGAGCTTTCCATTTTTCACCCAAGTGAATTGGTACAGCTTGGTTCTTGCTTTCTCCCGTACCATCCAAAAGAGTTCCCTGTTCTTTCGCGTTAGGTTCTCGTTGAGGAAGAGTTTGGGCAACGAACCCTCTGCCGCCAGAGTCCTCAGCTTACCTCGTGTGGCGAGCCATTGTTCTCTTAGCGACACTGAAGCCAATCTAACCAAGATAACTGGAGGGCCGTCGCGCCGAGATGGCAGACGATGCACCGCCAGTATGTCCCTTGGCTGAAAGTTTTCGAGGCCGAGCTTGCCAGCCAACTCGCCCACAACGGAGACTAAGTTTTCACTTGGGGCATGAGGGAGTCCATGTATCTCAAGGTTTGAGAGACGACTGTACTGGTCACTATCGTTCAGCTCTTCTTTCAGGTGCTCGATGGTCTGAGACTGCTCTGTTTCCACGGTTCTTAGCAATGTTGTTTCCTCGCGGAGCTCTGTTATCGCGGTTGAGTTGGTAGTGGCTGTAGACAGCAGAGAGTCGTACCGAGCCGACAGAACGTCTACGGCCTTCTGAACCTCCGTTACTGCGGATTTCAGGCTCTCGACTACCGGCTTCAATGTCAGGAGTTGATTCATCTGAGTCGGTAAGTCGAGGAGCGTGTCAACGTTGGCCTTCAGCAAAGTGAGACACTCCAGTTTAGCTTCCAGCGACCGAAGATGTTCCATACCAGCAGGAGACGCGCATTGTGACGAGCTGGCCTCACTTCGAGATTCATTGCCGCTATGTTGTTGTCGGCACACACGGCAGCGCCATACCTCTCGTTTTCCAATACCCATGGTCTTGAATGTATTTTCCGCAACACCGGAGCAAAGCTTCCCAAGATGATACGATGTTCTGCACTCGGCGCAAGACATGTGCCGACCATCGTTCACAATCTTCTCGTGGCATTGAGCGCACTTGAGTGGAGAAGACATAGCACACGCGCAGAATGGAAAGAAGTGAAGTGCTGTACTCCCGTGTCACGTGCGTCGCCCTGATGTGTTGGGCAGGCTGGCGCGAGATGCTTTGCTCACCGTGGAGATCGTCGTGCCAGGCAAGCTCGCGCACAACGGGCGTTCTAGGAGCCGAGCCGGGCGAAGACGCAAAATCACTTAGGCCTACCCGGTGGAATGCTGTCAGTGAAGACGTTGGGGATCCGATCTTGAGCAAAGTCGGTGCCCGCAACGACGTAAAGGAATGATCCGAGTCACAAAAAGCTCGTTGGCGCCGGATGTTCCGATTGAAAGCGATTACGAGTGAAAACTCGCAGAGCAGTAGAAAGGAGCTACTCTTCCTGGGGACTTCTTGATGATGATATAATAATAATAATAATAATAATAATAATAATAATAATAATAATAATAATAATATTTATTCCGCTTTCATGTTTGTTTTCGATATTTTGGGCCCGTCAAAGCCAAAGTAGGCTTGTGGCACATGGTCCGGAAGAGGTAGTAAGTGATTAAATACATCTAGTTAGCAAACTAACACCTATACACAGTCATAGTTGTCCGGGGTGGGGGAGGGGGGGGGGGGTAGGGGAGGCGGCGGGCAGTCAGTCACTTTGTACAAGGCACGGATAGAGATAGTAAATTACAGTGGACCGGTAGAAACATTATAGACATACGTAAAGGTACATATAGAGATACACACAAAGTATACATATAGATATATACATGCCACAGACAGAGATAGTCAATCACAGTGGACCTGGTAGAAACACTATAGAGATATATACAGGTAAAATAAAAAGGTTCCGACAAGGTTGTCAAAAAAAAAAGGTAAGGAAACATTAACGAGTACTTAAGGTAGAGTCCAATCAATTAGGAATTTTTTTAGTTGCTTTTTTGAGGTAAGCGTAAAAATGTCATCAGGAAGCGAATTAAATATTTTCGGGACATAAATATCACGAGTAGCTTGCCCGTAGCGAGTATTAGAACGAGGTACAACATAGCGAGGACAATCTCTTAGAACTCGGGAGGACATGAATGTTTTTTTGAAATCCTCCATCCAAAAGTGGCGCAAAATTACTGAAGTCACGAACAACTTTTGGAAGGAAGGTAAACGAAGATACTCAAAGATGCTTTCGCATTCTGTCAAATCACAGTTATACGCCACGCTCTTCAGTAAGTTCCGCAGAATATTATCGATGCGTACTTGCCATCTTATGGGACAATTGGAAAGAATAGTAATTCCATATCTTAAAACGCCGTATGCAAGACTGCTGGCAATAGCTCTGCGCACACATATCGGTGCAAGGTGTCTAATGGTGTACAAAAGCCAGGCAGTACTTCTGAGTTTGCTACAAATATAGGACAGGTGGGTATTCCAAGCAAGGTCGCTGTCAAAATAAACTCCCAGGTATTTAACTGAATTGACATAAGAAACCGCCGTACAGGAACAAGAAGTACAATCAGAGGTATGAATGAACAGAGGAATGTTTGTCACCGCTTGTTTTAAAGGATTTATAAAGCATACTAAACTAGTTTTTGAGGCGTTAACTTTGATACGGTTGTCACGCAACCAGTTCATAGCAGTGAAAACAGCTTGTTGTAGTATTTGTACGGCTGATGTGTAGTTGGTGTGACACGCACTAAAACTGTATCATCCGCATATTGAATCATATGACAATTTAATATGTTTTTTTCAAGATCATTCACATAAATATTAAACAATAAGGGGGAGATTATGGATCCTTGTGGAACGCCACACGTCAGAGACACCTGTGTGCTCATGTTTAGACCTCCCAGAGCAACAACCTTGGAACGATTAGAGAGATAATTTGTAAGAAGTGTGTGAAAGTTGCCACAAAATCCCAGCTTGTGCTGTTTTTGAAGCAATATACTGTGGTCGACCGAGTCAAATGCTTTAGAAATATCTAAAAATAGGGCGCAACTGTATAGATTATTGTCAAAAGCAGAATGGAGGAGGTCGGAAAATTCTTCTAACGGTGAAACAGTTCCAAGACCCTGTACAAAACCGAATTTTCTCGGTGAAATTACTGAGAACTTGTTGAGGAATCCTGACATAGTTATTAGCAAGTGCTTTTCCAGAAGCTGACCTATGAAGGCAATATGGAGATTGGTCGATAGTTTTCATATTCGTCTTTTTGACCCTTTTTGAAAAAAAGGTTTAACAAGTGCTGTTTTTAAGGTTCTAGGAATTACACCTGTCGTTATAAAACCGTTTAGCATAAATAAAAGAACAGTAGTTATAAAGCCGCAAAATTTCGTCGTAGAATTCTGATCGATATACCATCAATACAGTTTGGTTTCCTTTCTTTGAAGCTAAACACCAGAGAATGCAGGTCAACATCAGTGATGGTTGGTAAGAGTGCTGATTTACAAATTGAATTATTTAGGCTGCAAACGCCGAGAGAAGCCTCAGATGTTACTCGTGATGTGCTTGCAAAATAATTGTTGAATGAATTTGCAACTAGCTGGGGATCATCTTTAAATTACTACAAAGGAGACTCTGGATGTGTAGTTTTCCGACGCAGTTGGTTGACGATGGACCACGTCTGTTTGGGGTTAATTGCGGCTTTGTCAAACTGTCCTCTAAAGTTGCGCCATTTTGAAGCGCGTATCAGCGCACATACTTTATTTCTTTCTATCTCAAATTCTAGGTGGAGCGCGCTATTGTTCGGGGCACGCTTGGATCGTCTCCACAACAGGTCTTTGTATTCGATTGCTTTAATAATATCTGGGGTTATCCAATGGCTTTCCTTTTTTCTTTTCCTAAAACTGATTCGACACTTCGCCTCATTTCTGAAAAACTGGATTTGTTCGCAAAATTTCTTGTACACTTGACAAGCGTCGTTTCAGTCAAGTAACGATGACCAAGTGAAAGATTTTATTGACAAGTCAAGTTTCCGGTGATCTAGAATTCAAACGTCAGTCGTTCTATCTTCGCCTGGAGAGTTTTGCGTATCATGACGGGACAACAAGGGTGTCCACTGACATGCTGTAAAATAATGGTCCGCCAGTTTTTGATTGGTTACGCAGGATTGAATATTAAAACTTGGACCAGCACGTTTATGTGGTCAAGACACGATGCAACAAGTGATCCATTTAAAAACTCTTCCCTTGTTGGAGACTGAATGCTGCATTCAATACCATGAGAATAAAAAAGTGTAAGGTAATCAATTACTACTGGTTCGGAAGAGGCTAATGTATCTATGTTAAAATCCCCCACAACACACACCTGTTGTTCTAACGTCCATGATGATACGACCTTTTCAAGTTCTAGAATAAAATTGGAAGCACTGCTGGACGGAGGGCGATAGACGACCCGGTTAGCAAAAACGAGGCATGTTTCGTGATTATCCGCAAAGCGACAGATTCAGCATAAACGAAGGAAATGTCCAATCGGGATGTGGTGTATACGTCTCTAACAAAAACTGCAATTCCGCCACCGCGTCTGTCGGGGCGTGTATAGCAGAAAGAACGATATCCAGGCAAAACAAAAAGCTCCAGCGACTCGGAGGGAATATTAATTTCTGTTAAAACAAAAGCGTCCATTAAGTCGTTTAAGTTTAGAGCGATCATCAAAAACTCATCCCAGTATTTGCTTATACTACGAATGTTCAGATTGAGCAGTCCAAATGAATTACCAGAGGTATGGCTAAAACAAACTTTGAATGCGCATACGTCAGGAAAGGTGAAAAAACTGGAACCCATGAGCTCACTTGATCTTGTCTAAATCGCTCTTTCTGGCAATATGAATAACTGTTGTTCCCTCAGACTTTTTGACGAGGATTCTACCTTCCGTAGTCCAAACAAATTTAAAATTTACTTCGCGTTCGTTCCCTTTCGCTAGCCAGAAAAGTTCCCGCTTTGCTTGTGTTAAGTTTTCATTGAAGAACATTTTCGGCAGTGCGTCGTTCTCAGAAAGGGCGCGCAGTTTCTTTCTAGCTGCAAACCATCGCTCCGTGATTGCGACATGGTTGAACTTTACCAGAATTTTCGGGATTGTGTTCTGTTTTGCAGGAAGGCGGTGAATCGACTCAATGTCTGAGTGTCGAAATCCCTGCAAGTCGAGTTTCGCCGCGATTTCCGACAGACGGCCTGTCAGATCCTCGTTCTCGACAACTGCAAGGCCGCAAACCTCCATATTGGCTCTGCGACACTGCTGCTCGGATTCGCTTATTTCAGCGCGTAATATCTCAAGCTGTGAGGCTTAGGCAGTGACTTTATCTCGCAGAACAGACACTTCAGATTCGCCCATATTTGCATGTAGGCTTGCGAGTTGTGATGCTTGGGCAGCAACCGTAGCTTTCAAAGCTGCCACTTCAGATTCACAAGCCTTTAGAGCAGTTTCGCCAGACTTCAAGCCCTCCATCACGGTGTCATATTGCTTGGAGACAAATGACACTGTGTCTTGCAGCTCGCTTATAGTCTTATTTAGGTTTGCTACTTCTGCTGCTAGGGGCAGTAGGTCTTTGGTCTGGCTTATCAGAGCTTCGACTTTCGAGCTAATGTCAAGTAGAGCTTTAAGCTGAGCCTGAATGGCAGACAGCTGTGATGAAACGCTTGCGTCAAACTGCGTAATGTCTGTTTGGCTACTAAGATTGCCTCGCCTACTGCCAGGCCTGCAGCTCTTGCACTTCCATACATCTCGTTTTGTATCACTCATTGCATTAAATGTGTTCGGTGCGATGCCCGAGCAGCCCTGGCCTGAATGAAAGCTACAGTAACATTCAGAACACGTCATGAATCTACCGTCAGCAGGCGTTGGCTTGTGACATGAGATGCACTCGTTGGAATCACCCATTGCAACGCGAGTTAGTGCGGGTGATGCTGGAGCAGAGTTACTCGAGATGAGCGGGAATTCGGAACCTCTCGGTGGTGACAACGAAGGTCGTGAACAAAACACTGGCGAAAACCAGCGGCGTATTGGCAGGAGGCGTGTCACTGACCAGGAAAGACAATAATAATAATAATATAATAATAATAATAATAATAATAATAATAATAATAATAATAATAATAATAATAATAATAATAATAATAATAATAGTAACAATAACAATAACAATAATAATAATAATAATAATAATAATAATAATCTTTATTCACAACACATTAGTCCAATATTACAGGCAAGCGGGTCTGCCAAAGCCAGCAAGGGCTTGAAGGGCAGGACCCGGCAGTCGACGCACGAAATAGTTAAAACTAATTTTGTAAAAACAACAAGTCCTATTTCCGAAAACAGGTTACTATACAAGACTTCGTAAGAGTTTCTTCAATTTCTTTTCCCACTTGCTTCGAAGATGTGCGGAGGAAGTTTGTTGAAGATGACAGGAACATAATGTGAACGAACTCTCTTTTCATAACGCGTGAAACATCGTGGAATTATAAAACGAGATGGGTTACGTAGATGCACAGGTGACAAGGAAGGGTTTTTAAAATCGTCACACCAAAAGTGCCGAAGGACGACACTTTACTGGAAGAGAGAGCGAAAGGTCGGCATCTGCAACATCTCGAAAACACTTAATGCTGAGGAGTGGTCGACAGAATAAGCGACACTGTTCAATAAAGCCTTAAGAATGCGGTCGACCCTTATGTGCCATTGGTTGGAGCACTCACCAAATATTGTTACACCATACCTCAGAATGCTGTACCCAAGCGCGTGAGCAACAGATTTTCTTACAGAAAATGGCATGAATACTTTGCAATTATACAAGAGACAACTAACACTCCTAAGTTTACCACAGACGTAGGATAAATGCGAATTCCAAGCCATGTCCGAATCAAAGAATACACCCAAATACTTGACGTTGTCAACTAACTCTAGTGGTCGACATGTACAATCAGGGCAGTTTGTTCTGTGTAAAAGAAACGGTGAGCCATAATACTAATAATAATAATAATAATAATAATAATAATAAATTTTATTTGCACATACTGGAAGGGGCCCATGTGGTGGTGTGCGGGGGCTAGGCAGATAGGCGAAAACACTTACGCGGAGCGCCTCCCAGCCCGCCCACCACATGTGAAAAAAACAAAACAGACATATAAATGTACAGAATACACACTACGGAAAGCACGTAAAAATGAAAGAAAAGAAGGGGGAAAACATGTATCACATTATGACGAGGATGCCAGCTGCATCCCATACATTCTGGCCAGCGCTCGTGACTCTGCCCCGTTTGACGGCAGCAGTGGGCTGCGCACACTGAGCGTAATTGTCAGTTGTCACTCAATGTTTCAACTACCTCAGTGCATCAATGAAAAGGTCAAATGAAAATAACGTTATCAAGAATGCACCGCATCATTTGTCACTTGCGCAGTGGACTGCGTAAATTACTGGTAGATCTTCTGTTCTAGGCAGAAAATATTGAAGAGAACCACACTCGCAAAAGCTCACAAACGAACAGTTACCGTGTCGCCTACTGCACACCTTGCCGTAACCACTGGTTGTACTAAACTGTACGATGGTAACCGCGCGACTGCGCGGCGTCCATTTGCGATCCATGGCCCCGTCGCGTTCATGCGCGTGCGCAGACATTTGCCGATTTTTTGCCGAATCTTAGCCAAGCTTTCCTTCAACATTTTTACATGTGCGGAACTTTGCCGATTCTGATGTTCGGCAGATTCGGTCCGTCACTAACTTTCACGGCGCAGGCGATAGACCCCCTAGCAACGACGCTCACGCCGGATTGGCTGCTCGGCAACGAGCGAGAACTTAAATTTCGGATTCGGACGGCGCGTGTATCACTCGAGGTGCGTCGACAGTATGCTGCTGCTAATTACAAAACTATTAACCTACTTAACACCCCCCCCCGAAGCCAGTTCAAATACACTTCATCTTGAAGTGTATTTGAACTGGCTTTGCTATATTTTTCATCCGCTTTAGACATTCTTCGGTTCTGGTTCTCCTATTGGCTGCGAGTAGGTACCGTAAGCAGGATTGTTGTTTTTATTTCTGTGTGTGTGTGTGCGTGAGGGGGTTAGTTTGAACGAAGGACTTACAAAGCTACATTCTGTTTCCTCAAACTTCGCCCTGAATGGCCTTTCTCACGCACTGGGGCTTCCCTGGGGCTCACCTGGGGCTTGCCAATCCCAGTCCCAGCTCGAAAAAAAGCAAAAAAAAAAACGGACATTCCACCGAAACTATACATACAAAGGGGTTGACCTCGTGGCAGATTGATACTTTAGACCCATGTTGCGGATAAAAAAAACAGGACGCGGGATGGCAAAAAAAAACATGCTTTTCGTGTAAGGCTCGTCAAATTATGAGGCGCTGGAGAAATTCAGCCTTCTGCGTTAAGTCCTTATTTCGAACTCTTTTCGTTCGCCTTCCGCCCATTGAAAAGCATGCGGGAAGGGCCTTAGAACGCACCTGGTATCGCTGCGCCGCAGAGTTCTTCCGCACGTCTGCTTTCCTCGCCGCCACCATGGCAACAAACGCCGAATGAATGGAAGCACGCACGGTACCGCCGCGTGAAGCCAGCAACAGCTGACGCCATTTTACGAACGCCGTCTGCTAGCAAAGCCGAACGCGGTATGTCAGATCAACCGCCTCCGCCGGTGCTCGATCGCCGTCGGCGATCGAGCACTGGCGGAGGCGGTTGATCTGACTTTTTTATTTACAAGTCACGTCAAAAAAAAGGCACGAGAGTAAGCAGAAAACAAGAATCATAAAAACAAATATTTTAAAAGCACGACTCCAATGCACGAAGCCTCCAGTCATCGGGGCTGATAAAATAAAGATGCATAAGTAGAAACGCAAAACCCCTTGATGGATAGACGATAAACACTGGAAAGCTGCTCCACCATAAAGTACTCTCTATCTTAACCTGATCTAACCAACAAAACAAAAATCTCACGTGATTTGTTCGTTGGTGTCATTTCTAAGGTTTCCGAAGTCTGCTCACAAAATAAAGTCAAGGAAACGTCACACAACGCAACAAAGAGACGATGAAAAATGGTTTACACACTCACATATTGCACTTGGCTCTCGTCCTGAGGCAGCAGGTCGCATACTCGCGCCCCTATCTCGCGCGGTTTATAAACTGCCGATGAAAACTTCCGTACTCGAACCTTGAACCGCAAATCCCGCGCCTTTAGGTGCCTATGTTTACTTTGCTAAGACTTTTCCCACCATCCGAGGAGCCAATCAGATATCTCTCTTTTCAGACAATGGGAGCTACGCGGTACAAAATAAACACATACAATACAAAATCCAATTAAAAAAGGACACGTTCCTTTTTTACACCCCGAAAACCCCCAAAAACCCTCGCCCTAACTGTCGACCGTCAGCCGGACACCGCTTCCTGGAAAAACCCCTCGTCGGGGTGCAAGAGCGGTACCGACGCTTCTTCTCAAAATAAAAAAGGCTACAAAACATCAAGGGGCCTCGCTGCGCTTGAGCGAGGCACAACGCAAGGTACGCACCCGGAGCGGGGGTCCTCGAGGAACAATTTAGACAGGGGACACGGGGGCCGCTCCGTGGCGACAACAAACCAGCCCTGGCGGCTCCGCGAGAGGGACATGGGGCACTCGCGAAGCAATAAAATTAGAAGAACGATATTCATTAATTGATTATTTTCCAGTTATATTAGATAAAAGACGTAAAACTACACATTTTTTATTACTTTTACTATGTCATGAATGACATATTGCATTCCCTTCCTTTTTTATTTCTTTTTTTTTTACAACTTCTCCACGAAGTTTGATATTGATAAACCCGAAAGTCAGTGGCCTCGCTGACTCCCCCCCTCGGAAATTTCGGGGGGGGGGGGGGGGGGCCGCTGCCCCTTCGGCCCCCCCTCCCTCCCCCCTGTGTACGCCACTGGCTCACACACAACGTAAATTTACCAGAATCGGAGCCTGTACGAGGGAAGATGATGTCCGCATCGGAAATTCGAAGCCGGAAGTCCCGCGGTTACGGGGATAATCATAAATATAAAATTGGTACTTTCAACCTTGGTAACTCTTTGTATATTACGCTTATATTATATATATATATAATAAATTGTACAAGACTGCGCTTTTAAAACGTATATTAATTTTGGATAAACGCGCACGAACACCACCCCGCAGCTCGAGAAGAAACATTTTTTTCACGTCAATATCGGTGGATAGATTAAATTTTCTCACGTAGTTGCGCCATGGCCTTCCTTCCTCCGACATTGTGACGTAACCACTCGGAGCGCTACGGCCTTATTTCTAGGAGGTGTTGAAGCAAGCGCCCCCTTGCCCCCCCCCCCCCCCCCCCCCCCCCGCCCCCTTCCCCGGTTGGTACGCCTGTGGCGGATTATTTCGTCGGCCTGACTGAGGAATGTTCCAAGCTACCTAGTACGTACGAATTATTCGGGATATTTGATCTTATGATCGAGCGCCGGGAGAAAATGCACTCACTTTTTCCCATAGTAATGCATTACCGGAAGTCAATTCTCTACTGGTTGCTGTCTGGTTCAATTTGCGTCAGCACACTAGCGCCACTTGAACCTCTAGCGTACATTATAATAACTCTATGGTAAAAACCAGCGAGTGCAATGCAGACGACGACATGCTGCGGAAAATAATTATCGAAACAACAACCACAACAACAAGATAACGCATCTGTTCTGGTGTTCTCGTTTTATCTTTATTTTTCGTGCTTTACTGATAAAATAAAATGATCATACGCTGACAATTCGTGGAGAAAAAGAGCCCATCGCTTTTGGCTCAGAAACATCGTCTGCTATCGCTGAGGTCGTCGGAAGCGTCGGTCGTGGCCGCCTGTGACCTTACGTGCCGCCATCTGTCGGCTGGTGTGTTAATCAGGCGCCTTAATCATGGCCTCCGAGATTCTGAAGCGCGCTCGCGAAGGCTTCTCCGTCCGTCCCATTCGAGTCGCTCCTCAGCAGTACGAGTGTAATTGTGCTAGCTCCGTCGCTCGCCGCGAGGGGGCGATGTCTGCTCTGCCCAGTCATAACAAAGGGGCGAGCCGTCAGCATGGGCGTACCGACCGGGGGTGCAAGGGGCGCACTTGCCCCCCACCTCTCAGAGGGGGGGGGGGGGGGGCAAGGTATGTGTTTGCCCCCCCCCCCCCCCCCCCCCCTCTGATATAGCCGCCACTGGGCAGGGCCAACACTGGCCGGCGGCGCCCAAGGGATACCAAGGGCACCGCACCCCGGCCCTGGCCGGGGGAGGGGGGGGTTTGCACCCCACTGAAAAACAAGTTGGTACGCCGCTGGCCGTCAGCGTCGCCAGTAGAGATCTGCACTGGTACGGGCCAGACCACGAACCACAGGCCGGCCCGGCCCGCGAGCCGGGCTCGGGCTTCACGGCTACATTTATGAAGGACCCGGGCCCGGCACGGGCCTTGCATTCAAGTCTACAAGGAGAGCCAAAGAGGGCCAAGCCGGCCATTACGTTTTTTAGCCGCAGGTTTTTCGGAAGCGTGTCCGGGGGTTGGGAGAGGAACCACAGTGGATATAAACAGATGCTGAAGCTTCTGTGTGTGCGTGCATGTTTCTGTACGGCTGAGTGTGTGCAGCGAATGCTCTTCCAGAGGACTAGCAGCGCGGCGTTCCTTTTCGTTCCCGGCGGCGCCGATATCATACCATCGCTTCTCCCCGTCAACACGCACACAAACGCGCCTAGACATTGCGCACCTTCGCCGGCGTAAACCATCTGTACACCCGCCGGCAACATGAAGGTGAACACCTTACCTGGTTTCTTGCCTGTTTTACGGCTCCCTAAAGCTATATTAACTCTCAACGTCTCAAATGGTACGTGGCTTAGGGGTCTAAACTTTGCGTTCTAGCCCTCTTCTGGAACAGAGCTTGTTCCGAAACTTGCAGGAGCGTCAAAAACAAGAAGAGGGCTGTTCACCTTCATATCGCTCATGGGTGTACGTACGAGTGCGTGCATCCCCGCAATGGGTGAAGAGGTTCCCTGAGGGGTACTTGTCCTGCACAATTTCTCGCTGACCACCGCAAAAAACAACGTCATGGCATTTTGTTCTATGGTTGTGCGCAGCGAGAGTGGCTAATATAGAACACTGCCCGTTCTTTGTCCAAACCCGTCGCGATGTTTCCCTTCCCTTTCAACTGTGACAAGTGGTTTTGTTTACTGCTGCTTGTCATTTTTGTTTTTCCGTCCTTTCCGCGCGGGTTTGGTCCCAGAAAAGGAAGATCAGGGGGATTTTTCTTAACAAGCTGCCTAGGCCTGCAGATTTGTCCAATTAATAATAGCAGCAAAAAAAAAAAAGAAGAAAAAGATGCTTACAGTACTTGCTATCGGGTGCCGTAATCCACTTATGTGTAGCAGTGGTAAACGGATCGGGTGTCGGAAATGGAGACGGGCTTCGAAATATCGGCCCGTGCGGACTTTTAGGCGCAGGCATCGCGGGGCGTGGTGTAAGTCGCGTCGTCGTGCTTCATCTTGCGTTCACCCGGGGTCCCCGGATTGTTTTGTTTTCGGCAACTTCTGGACATGAATTGAAAGCAAGGTATGTTCTAAAGCCATAAACACACGCGCTAGCGATATAGGGTTTTGTGCGGACGCAGTGCAGGCGTGGTACGAAGAGGAAGGAGATCTGCCGATATGGGTTGGTTGGGGGTGGGGGGGGGGGGGGGGGTAGGAGTTGTGAGGAAAAAAGAAAAGGTTGTTTTGTTGAGACTGCCGCTTTTCCTTCATCCTCCTAAACAGCTTTCTACAAAGCTAATTTGACGCATTGTGCGTTGTTACAGGGATAGCTGCTATGGTTTCTCCGTGTTGTCACTTGACATCGTGACGTCAGAGTCACGTGACTTCATAATGTCTTGTGACTTCGTAATCTCACGGGACATCATGGTGTGACATGACGTTATGATATCACGTGACTGCACGAGTAGTCGCGTGACATCATCTATCTGGGTAATTTTAAAGTTATGGATTGTTCACCCTTGGAGGAGACATTGGCGATGGTTCCTTTGTAATTGCACCGTCAATGAACGCAGTACCACTAATTGTTTAAAAAACATGAAGTGAACGTGAGTGGTTGTTATTTTGTGAGCAGAAAAGATGGAGATACAGACTAAACATTGACTCTCGTCGAATGCCAAAAGCGTAGACGCTTGCTTCGTTGCGTTGCTCACGGCGTCTGAAGAAGCAGGATACCGGAATTATCTTGTACACAAACTTTATGTTGGCCTTTGAGAGTCGAAGAGCCATAAACGTGATTTTTTTTTTTGTTTATTCGGTGGGTAAGTGTTAGGAATGTGCTTGTAGATACGGCATGATTTTGAATAGCGTTATTACCATTTCAGGAGGACCCCGACTTAAAGGTACTTCTAGTAGAAGCAAACACCGCAATACGACCCGCAAAAATTCCGTAATAAATATTAAAAATAATAAAAGAAGGACAACACGGACTTCACCATATAGTATGAAATCTCGTACTCAGGCTGAAAAAGCTACGCCAAACAACATGCAAGGATAAAAAAATATATATATATATTGCAGCATGATTATTTTTTTAGGGAAATCCAATTTTTTAATGTACGGAGCTAATTTTTTTCATGGAGTTTTATACGTGCTACATATTGCAGTCAAATATATAAAAAGGCGCGCTTATAGCGCTAGCCGCAACATGTCGAGATGAACATCTCATATTAAATAACTAAATAAGCATCACAACTTGTCTATCTACGTCCCCAGAGCAGCTCTTCACCGTTCTACCGCAATACACAACAAATAGTAAGTAGAAGTTGCAGTAACTCGACGTAACAAGACTTTTTCGTGAACTCTTCTGCCTCGCGCCATGCTGTCGATGACTGGGTTTGGAGCGCCTCCCCGCGGAGAGACGCCGCCACCTTCTCTTTTTCCGGTTACGCCCTCTCCGCACGAATCGGACAGCCGGAGAAGCGTTCTCGCGCTTCGGGACCTTGGAGGTTATGCTTTAATTAGCAGACGGCCGCTGTAGGTAGACATTTTATGTTTTTCATCTCTAAACTTTTACTCAGGTAAGTTTGTTTAGTAAACTTTTTATACCCTTAATCCACGTTCTTCCGCCACCTTTGTGTAATAGTTTAGCTTGATAGGTTCAGAAACGGATATATTCGGTTCCTTCAAACTGCCATCGATCCCTTTGGTTCATCCTGTGGAACAGCGTTAGTAAGGTTATTGTTGTGGTGGGGAGAGGCGTCAATTATCGAAGGTCCTCTCCCCGATCGCGGCTGGTGACATCGATGGCGAGGCAGTGGCAGCGACGTAGAGTTGATGTGATCACTTTACATTAATTTACAAACGGCCGGCGTTTGTAAAACTCCCCCGACCCCGTACCTCTGGGCGTCCGCCTCCATCTCCCAAGGGTACACATTCCTTCCGCGCGATGGCGCCGCGCGTGCTCGCGGAGTATTGCGAAGTGGTCGCCTACCCGTTCCCGTGAGTGCACCAGCAGGCCCCTTCTCTTCGAAGAGAGGGCTTTTTCGACAATGCCCACGAGCGGCTAACAAATAAACTAAACAACTATTTAAGGAAAACATACACTCTGATTCTTACAGAATTGTACCGCCGTGCGTTCATTCACCTCTTATGAGTGTTGTACGTTAAAGGGCAGCTCCGCTTCATTTTTGTTTATGAAAAAAAAACAACAATACAGTCCTTACCTCTTTAGTATCACCTAGAAAACCCACACGTCAAATATTACGACGTAGTTCTGTCTAAATGTTTCTTAAAGGGGCGGTGCAACGGTTTCAATGTTTAAAGAATTGCCAGTTTTCATTTTTTATATCGTTTATCCAAGCCCAAGTGACCAAAAACGCGTCACCTTTCCCCGAAAAACTGCTATTCTGCTGCGTAATCGCAAGGCAAAAAAAGTGAAAGCCGTTTACAACTCCCTGTAACGCCGAATTGGAGCGCAGCTCTTGAGGAGGAGGAGGGAAGGGTAATTAGGGGAGGGTATACCCCTCCTCCTCCTTCTCCCCTCATTCTTCAATCTCCTCCGGGGGGGGGGGGGTCACGTGACCTCGGGGGGAGGGGGGTCGTGATCTGTGACCTCGGGGGGGAGGGGGAGGGGGAGGGGGGGTCACGTGACCCCTCAGGTCACGTCACCCCAGGTCACGGGGGGGAGGGGGGCTCGCGCGGTGCATTATGGGATATTTCCCATAATGCACCGCGCGGTTACGCCGACGCCGACGCCGACGGTGACGGCGACGCCGACGCCGCTCAAGCCGGAAACGGGCGCCTAAGAGCTGCGCTCTAAAACGAATTATTTGCGATCGGCAGCCGCCTGTGGCGGTTACGGGAACCAAAATGACGGCGTCTCTGGGGGTACGCGGAAGTCAACAAACCTTGTCCCCCTCCGCTGCTACACTCGCAGTCAGCCCCGTGGCGATCCGTCCTTTGTGTCCATCGCGCGCCGCGACCTTCGACGAGGCTAATCCTTTGAAAGTCGACAATCGCGGAGGAAGCGGCTGGGGTCTCTGAAGAGAGGGCCCAAGGGGAAACCACGTGAACCCCCAGAGTACGTCACTCGAAAGTCGGCGTGGAGAGTTGAGGCACTTCGACCTTCGATTTGTTTCATTTTTTTTAATATCAGAACTAGCGCTCGCAAGAAAATGCGGTTTTCGGTTTTTCGTTCCATATGTGTCGCAGATTAATTTCCGCAGTTAATTGGCCAAAGTCTGAAAATCGTTGCACTGCCCCTTGTGGGGTATTGCCACCAACACAGGTACCGATAGAGTAACCAAAGGGTTGTCCCAACAGCGGCGATAGCTCAAAGGAGCCGTCAAACCTAGTAGCACGGTCCCCACATCTCCGCGGCAATATAGACGACGTTTAGGGCTGCATTACCGCGGGTCGGCTCGATTA
Organism: Ixodes persulcatus; assembly: GCA_013358835.2. Classification (NCBI taxonomy): domain Eukaryota; kingdom Metazoa; phylum Arthropoda; class Arachnida; order Ixodida; family Ixodidae; genus Ixodes; species Ixodes persulcatus. Next base: position 638,133 of record JABSTQ010011325.1, on the reverse strand, counting down.
ATTACCTCCGTCAGTGCCAATGATCGTCTACCTTGTCTCTCTCTCTCGAATATAGCGGAAGAGAAAGACACACGTACCAGAGTAAGGACAGAGTCCAAGAGCATTTATTAGAACACTCTTAAAATGAACTACGATGTCCCCATCCAAAATGCCCCCCGCGCCGGCAAGGTAAGAAAAGGTCCTTACCTGCCAGACGCGGGGTTACGGAGAGCCAAGACCGGGGAAGCATCGGAGAAGTCGCCGACACACGTCCTGTCTCTTTCGCGGTCACCCGGATGAGTCCCTTTCCCGAAAGCGGGAAAACCAGAGGCGAAACCTCCTCGCCTGTCAACAGTGATCCGCAGCCGAGCGGGGGAACGGAAATCGGCCCCCCCGAGAGAGAGTGAGAGGAGAGCCCCCCAAGCCAGGCGGCCCTCCGCCTCACGAACAGGTCAGAGCTCACGGCGAAGGAGGCCGAGTGTTCCGACCTGCGGCCGTTATCGCAGCCATCGGGGAAGGGAGACCTTAGGAATCCCCACACCCTTTAAATGGTCCGGCAAACTGTGGCAAACTTTGCAACTCGCCAAGTTGCCAAAATCGGCTGACTCGAGCGGGCGAATTGAGGCGCTAGCAACGGCGCAGTCAAGGATGCGGCGTGGGCGAAGCCAACATTGAGCTAAACGTCTCCACCATAGCCCCTTTTTGCTTGTTTTTACTTCTCCGGGCAAGCGTAACGGGTGACGTGAGCAACGTTTCCTCTCGGCGCCCAGTGGTGTCCACGTGATTGGTGTAACGGGCCTGCGCAGCGCGCTTCGTGGGAGTTGTCCGGCCGCCCCGCCGAGGCCCCGCTGTTACCGCCGTCTCCCGCGTCACAACCACCGCCGTCGTCTCACGTTTGTGATTACTGTCTCTCGGAATTTGGTCCACACTACGGACAGACACTACGTGCGCAGACTTATGCCGCAGTTGTGCACACGACATCGAATGTCGTAGACACCAAAACGTGATGATGAGTGCAGTGCAGACGACACTCGCGCCTGGCACACGCCCGCTCTAATCCCGCCCGTCGTTGTGCAGAGGATCACGTGACATCTCGGGGTGTAGGAACAAATGGTCCCGGATCTAATGGTCCCGGAACAACTGGTCATGGGACTAATGGTCCCAAGTCCAAGGTAGGAAAAAATGGTCCCGTAAGAAGATTGTTTCGAAGCTAAGATATACCATGCAATATACTTCATCCGTTATGCGATCAGTGATTTCCTGCTGGAATGAAGGATGTTGTCTATATTTTGAGGCCGGTTTCTTCGAAGAAAGTTGTCGGTTATTGAACTTAATTTTATTCAAAATCGTCAGAATATTTATATTTTCGAAATGAATAATGTCCAACAGTTATCTCCTAACTGTTAATTTAGTGACCTTATTCGATATTATAGGAGTTATTACTATTTTCTTATAAGGGGCTTTAGAATATTTATGATATCAGTAGGCTTTTTTGAAACGAAAAATGAGTACCCCTAGTCGGGTCCATAGCACATGCATGATTGACGTTTTAGCGAAAAGCGATATTTTAGCAAATCTGTATTTTAGCAAATAACGGAAGCGCGTGTTAACCCCCCCCCCCCCTCCCCCCCCCCCCCCCTTCACCGCGGCGACAGTCTGCGGTGGCTCATTACAAAAATGTGAACCCACTTGGCCCTCCCTTAAACGCCGCTTCGCGGCGGCCGACTATACGCTAAAGTGTCATTCGTTAAAACGTTGGCGTTCGCTAAAACGTCAATCGATCAAGTGAGTGTCTATCCCCATAGTTATACTGTTGAAGCCATGAAACTCGAATTACCTCCATCTCGTCATGACGCGTGGTGGTAGCACACATAACGAGCGGAGGTCGATACCTTTATAGGTGCATTAGGTTTCCATAACGCAAAACATTTCTGGGCTTCCCAGAAAGATATAAAACCCGGTCGAGTTCGTGCAACCGGCAGCCTCGAAATTCGGCGAGTGTTATTGGATTTTATCGGATTTATCCAAAAACGCAAAAGCCACATTGGCGATATCTATATGGGACCATTTTTTCCTAAATTGTACTTCGGACCATTAGTTCCGGGACCATTTGTTCCGGGACCATTTATTCCGGGACCCTTTATTCCGGAACCATTTGTTCCGGGACCATTTGTTCCGTTTCCCGACATCTCGCATTCCATGCTCTTGGCGGCCCGAGGCCAATGTTGCCGGACGAAGCCAGCGTTACGGTTTCAAGTTATGGTCGTGTTTAAATTTAGACTTAAAAATATATATCCCATTTTTTTTTGTGAAGCAAATGACGTAGTGACTTTTATTAGGGATTTTAATGCGAAATCACTCATTATCCCGCAAACTTTGGAATTGAGCGGAGTTGCCCTTTAAGGACCCCAGGATAGCTATCGTATTGCAATGGCTCCATTTCTCCTCTACAGCAGAAACATCAGACGCCCTCTGAGGCAGACTTGCTTCCCCCTGTTTAAACGTTTATGGAACAACTTTCATTTTAGTTATCTTACCCCAGGGTCAAAGGCATTACGGAGGGGAGTGGTGAGAAAACAAAGTGCAGTGGAAAATACAGAGCAGTTAAGCAATGGGAAATACAAAGTTTGCAATACTTCTACAAAAAATTAATAGAACCCACAATTGATGAAAGTGATACAGGCAAGTGATTCGATTCAGTCTAAACTCCAGAGATAAATATGGCAAAGACTTGTTTTTGATTGTGTTAGCTTCTCAGAAGGGCACGTTGAGCCACCTGGCTTTAGGTGGTTCCGTTCAGTGTCATCACATTATTTACACCTATTCGTCCACAATCTTCCAGCAGGGCTTCAGTGCCGACTCTCAGATGCCTTCTGCTCCAGTTTTCTATCAATCAGTCGAAATCTTCATCACCTAAGCCTTTATACGAGTAGATGTTAGGTTCAGGTGGTTCATTGTAGATGGTCAACTCTCTTCTTAATAATTTTCAACAATTTTTATTTTTTGCATTATTATTCCGATAAAAAATAATAACCATGAAAATATAACGAAGCAGCCGCCGTAAACCCTATCATGACCATATGGTTTCGTGTAGTACAACGATAGTTTAGGCCTCAAAACATTTATGCCCAGCCAGAAATGTTAACCGGAAGTCAATCAATGCTAGCTGCCCTGAGGTCTATCCTTCAATCAGAGCCAATCAGAGCTCGGCGTTCTGACGTCACCAAACCCCTGCCAAAGTAGCAGACGAACTTGCGCTCCGCATAGCTACAATTCGTGTATTCTAAGAAAGGTTAGTACTTTTTATTTGTTTAGTTTATACCGACATCGGCCTGAGGAAATCGCTGCACGAATGTACGCAAAGTTTCAAGTTGATGGGACCGAAGTTTGCATAATTTCGTATAAATCGGCCTTTATTAAAGTTTTGTTTCGAATGTCGGTTCGGAACCGAACCGTTAATATTAGCCGAACCGGAACTGAACCGAACCGAAGTCGGGGCTGCAATATTAAAACTAAACCGGAAAAAAAAGAGAAAGACATTTACAACCCCCTGTAACGCCGAATTGGAGCGCAGGTCTTGAGGAGGAAGAGGGAAGGGTACTGAGGGGAGGATATCCCCCCCTCCCTCCTCTTCACCTCCTCATCCTCCCTGCCACTCCTCCTCCCTCGTCTTTCTTCTGCTTCCCCTCGTCGTCCAGCTGCCCTCCTCCTCCTCCCCTCCCTCCCCTCCTCATCCTTCTCCCTCCTCCACCCTTCTTCCCCCTCTTCCTCCACCTCTCTTCCCCTTCTCTTTTTCCTCCTCTTTTTCATCTTTCTCCTCCTCCCCCTCGTCCTCCTCCTCGCGAGGTGCATGATGGGACATTACCCATGATGCACCGCACGGTTACGCCGACGCCGACGCCGCTCAAGCCGGAAACGGGCGCCTAAGTGCTCTAATAAAATAAAACAATTAACGATAACACGTTGAAAACGGTTGAGCTCAATATATACTTTTTAATGTGTCAGCTGTTAGCATTAGTAGCCACGTGACAGGGAAAAGCTGACGGCGTCCGTCTGTGGACAAAATAGTGGAAAAAGAAGAACGCCGCGTAGAGAGGAGGAGCGAAGGACAAAGGCGAGAGGGAGGTGACGTCACGGGGCGGAAGCCAATGCGCGTGCGGATGCTGGGGTGAGTTTGAACTTGCAGGTGTGCGGAGCACGTATGGCTTTGTTTGTGCCACAAAATGGAGCGTGAACCAAGTACTAGCGCTAATCCAAGTAGGCGGTAAAAAAACATTAAAGGAAGATCCATTGATGGATTGTTAAGGAATGCGTTAGCATGACTCTTGTGAAACGTCACACACGTCCTCCTTCGGGAAGCGCTAACACGAACACCGTAATGAAGCCAAAGAAAAAAAAAGGCAGCAAAAATAGAGGAAGCTAAAAAAAAAAAGCCAAAAGAGTAAGTTAGAACAGAAAGGGAAGGGGTCAGCGTTAGCGTTTCCCCAAGAGGGACATGTGCGGCGTTTCCAAAGAATCCTGCTAATGCATTCCCTGAGGATACACAAATGGATCCTCCCTACTATTTTATTAAATTCACAACTGAATATTTGAGAAGACCGGAAACTTGGCAGCTGTATATCAATGTATCGGTCAAAATGTTGTATGCAAACCAGCAACATATGAGAAAAGGTGGGATTTAGAAACATCCTTTTAATGCTACTCCGAATAATTGCATGACGTCCCGTGTCACGTGATATCACGCGTCACGCGACGTCACGGTATTAAGAAAGGGTGTGAAGCAAAGTAACGCTAGTCGCATGTGGCGTAAAGTTCCGCTACACAGAGTCACGTTTCGCCGTGACGCCGTGTGACGGCGTAAAGTCGTGGTATCAGGTGACGCCATGACGTCACTTTATACCACGACTTGACACCTAAACTTAATAAAGACAATAGGGTTGTTGACACCGCTACATCACATGGCAACAGAACTTTGCACAGTGGGTAACCTGACACGATGACGTATACCCGATTGTCGTGCACGAGCCCTCCGTTTCGGGATGATGAGAATACAAGCCTCGGGAAACGGTAGAGTTGTGGGTCGTGTTCTATCACAGATGAGAATAGCGGAACTCTAACAATATCTGGAGATCTGCCCATCGATGTCCTATACATTGCCACACCCAGCCCGAAGCTATGATGGATACTGGCGGTATATAATCAGCTAACAAATCACGCGGCCGCTTGATCTATTTACAAGTTAAGAGCATAAACTTTGCCTATTTTTGTTAACTTTGTCGTCAGATCTTGCGTGGAGAGAAAACTAATGCCTATTTAGGTGGCTGGAATTGTCAATAATTAGTTCTTAGCGCTATTTTGTAGTGATGGACCGCATCTGCTGTACTTCAGATTCGCCAAACTTCAGCAAAATTCGGCAAAAATTCGGCAATCGTATGTGCACGATCGAGAACGCGACGATGCCATGAGTTTCAAATAAACGCCATAAAGTCATGCACATAAGTTGGGTCGTACCTTTACCATCGTATAGTATCTTTACCATCGCCGAGACATCGCAGGGTAAAGGCCTCATGAATACCCTCGCCAAACTTTTCACTCTGGCAATTTTCGCCTGTGTGGTGCTTTCCGAAACGCTCACTAATCTCCCAGAAACCTCTCCTCAAGTTCGAGTAAGGACTGTTCATCCGCTACAAAACTGCCGTCCATTTCTTGTGAAGCACCGTGCTCGCTTCAAGAACTGTGCAAAAAAGTGCCGATTACCTCTTCGACTAATCCGACCTGGAACTTTCAAACTCTTTCGTCGCTTGAAGATTCTGCCTGAATTTTACCTTCCTCACCTTAAAATAAATTTTATTTTGTCGCTTGTGTGTCGCCCTTGTGCATATAGAAAGATTCGACATCGACTGCGTATGATTGCTATTGTTTTGTTTTATAGCGCCTCGGGCCCCGGAGACTTTTCATGTTCAATACGGCGCGAGTTCTCTGAATGGGCTCGCTGATTGCGCGAATTGCCCTCCTACTCTGGGGGTTCTCATTGTCGGTGGTAACAATTCCAGTCATGTTAAATACGGCGGACTACCCCGATGTTGAGTACACGCGAGGAAAGGTTAGAAGGACGTATGAACCGTCATAGTAATGAGTTCGTTTTTCAAGGCAATTTAAGTGGCTGTCTTTTAGGCAATGGAAGACGTGAGAGCTATCGAATACTGCTCCTCGCGTGTGAGCTACTTTGTTGTGGGATTCGGTCCAGTCAGGTACTTACTGCGGACCACCCTGATGTTTTGCTCCACGCGAGAGAAGGCAAATTTCTAAATAAGAGCTCGAGTTTATCCAGGACGCGACAAGTGCCCTAATTATTCAGACTTTCGAAAACTGCGGCATCCTATGCAATCTACTAAGAAATCAACACCGGAGAATGTGTGTTTTGAAGGTCGGTGGAAGTGTCTAGTTCTTATGACACCATTCCCATTTATTCTTTGGAATTTTGAAAAACTTTTTAAAGTGACGACATGATTGTCTGCGGCTTGACAAGTTTCCGAATAAACATGTGCATGACCAGTTGTTTATGGATTCTGTGTTAAAAACACGTAAGTTTTTTTGTATTTCAGATATCATGTATGTTATAACCGAAGTAGCGTTTCGTTGGAGTAACAGATTAAATTTGATAATCAGTTTTACGTTTTAAAAATTGTGCTCCCACTGACCTCATGATAAAGATTTAAGAATTGTATGAGTGCAATTTAAGAGTGAGGTCACTCTTTTTCCGTAAAGGTAGTGTGTCGCGAAGTTGTGCTCGCGCGAGTGTTTTTCTAGTTTCACTTTATGTTTTTACTTTGTTTGAGAGTTCGTTCGTCTTCACGGCACGGCTCGTGGCTTCTACCGGAGTGGGGGGGCCCCAGATGGGGGCGAGCGTGAATGCTGTAACGCTACACTTAGTTCCTAGAACCCCGCGTCGGAGATGTTTTGTTTTGTGCATGTCTGCTTTTGGGATCTCTACTTCGGAGGTGGTTTTAACTTCTCTGCCTTGGTACGTGCTTTGTCCTCTTTTAACTGATCTTTTGAACTTTGTCTGAAATGTGTTTTGTCTTGTCTCTGCGTTTGGTTTTGTCATGCTGATGTTTGCTTTAGGCGCCGTGACTTTTGATTGGCTCTAAAAAAACCTTCTGTGATTGGTTGCCAAAGTGGATCCAGAATGCTGCTGAATCCGATATAAGCAGCCGCCACCCTTCCCCTGGAGGCCAACCTGCACGTCTGACACCCTTCGGCTGTGGAGTCTTCCGCCCGCTAACTCGAAAACTTGGAACCCCTTTCGGCTGTGGGGAGTTCTCGGAGCGGAACCGAAAACCGTGAACCGGAACTCGAACCGAACCAATAAAATTTCGGTTCGACATTCTAGTTCAGTCCACTCTGCCATATGCGGAGGTGTTGATGATTGTCAATAAATAGTGCAGACACTAAAATATTTACTGAAACCTAAATGCTAAGAGCCAATTGGAAACATCAATCAATGTGTTCCAATTACAAACCTGCTGTTTTCTTCTGTACTTTTCCTCCGAGCTCCAAGAGACAAAATTCCGCTTTGGTTTAACTGCTCGATGACGACTATAACATCCTCCTGAATATCGCATTTGCTAGCTATAGGTCCGGTCCCATGGTGGCCCCATAGAGTGAGTATAAAACGCGGTTTAATTTAATAAAGAAATATAAGCATGCATACTCAGTTATCATTGCTAACATATTTAATTTATTCTTGGGAATTCTAGGGCAAGCTATTATATTCAGAAGCTAATTATTCATATATATAATGAACGAGTAAATATTGCCAGGTGCTACTCATTTTTCACCACGAATATTAATGTTACAAGAACGCTCATTTCACACCGCGTGCTGTTTTAAAGTAATAAAGTAGACGAAAACGTTTTTTTTTTTTAAATTTGAACATGTACAAGCTTTTGCTTGTTTGTTCTCGTACCTTCTTTGTGTTCATTTTTCATATTCTTAGTGACTATTTTTACGCTTCTCGTGGAATTTTCGAAAGGAAACATTTAAAATGTTATAGTTTACCTCATTATAATACTGAGCACGCGGTGTAAAATTATAGCCCTTCTTGCCACTATATTGAAGAGGAAAAATGAGATGCACTTGGCAATACTTGCACGTTATATATGTAATTGACTAATTCACCTATAACTTTATTTGCTTTACCAAGAGCAAACACAATATGTTAAAAGCTACTTTTGGAAATGTATCTTTATATTTCTTTTAATACATTTAAAACAATTTTTAGCTATTCAAAATGACTGCCATGGGACCAGAGTCCCAAAACACATAATAAAAGAAAACATGTTCTCGGGAATTAAATATTGAAGAGAGAATGAGTAAGAGAGAGAGAGAGAGAGAGAGAGAGAGAGAGAGAGGGCGAAAAAAGAGAGAGACACACAGACACACATACACAGACACTTTATTTAAAGACAACTGCTAGTCCCAGTGATTCATGTTATTTTGTTCTTGTCAATCATTTTCACCATTTCTACGTCACTTTACAATGAACTGAGCAGAAATTGAGTAAAATATTGCTCCAATGCATTTTTTTGTGAAGGCTTGTTTAGCCTTAGTTAAATTTCTTTTCTCGTTGCTGTTGAGGGAAACGGTAATGTTCTTGTTGTGAGGTTCGTCGCAGACTGGATGATGGTAACCCGGATCGCGTCTTCCCCAACGGAGATCGGAGAAACAATACCCCGGTGAAAATTATAAATAGAGGTAGACGTTCATTTACAGACATATTCAAATTAGGTAACATATATTAAGAGCCTCGCGAGTTCCCTCGGAGTCTGATGGCGTCTTGCTCTCTCCGATGCTCAGCGTAGACTCCCTCCACAATCTCCGCTCACCACCAATTTTTCCAGAACCCTCCCGACGTCTCCGACTTCCCCAGCACGCACGGGAGGTGTCCCTCAATTGACATCTCGTCTTGGGGTTCTCTTCCCCTCACGTTTCCCTTTCGAACTTGGTGAAGAATCCGCGAATCCCTCGGGTCAACACAGCGGTGTTCGATCTTGGTTACTCCCGGCGCCGTTAGAAGCAGAGGGGCACGTCTGCTGCCGCCCCCCGTAATTATTGCGAAACCCGCTTTCTTTTGACCCCATTCAAAGCCCAGACAAAGCACAAACACACACCGAGGGGTTCCTGAACCTAACAGCCTTGTAACGCAATAATTAGAAGTATTTTATATAAACCGGCAGAACGAATAGTTTCTATTTCTTTTAGAATACAATTATCTAGAAAAGTGCAGAATGAACACAATGTAGATTCTGATAACTTTTACGCATACAGCATAACAGCGCCGCACATATCGCCCATCGAAAAAGAAAAATAACTAAGACCTCTGTCCGGCGGTCCGTTTGTGACCATTCGCTCACAACTTGCTGATCAGGTCGCGGAGAACAACAGGCATCCACATTTTGTGTAAGTAGTTGGCATCTCTATATTTTGGTAATTATTCTCACCTTACATAAACGGGCACACGTGCCCTCCCACTCCACAAATAGCCAATTGAACATTTTTTGGACCTGTAACTCTAAACAGAATTAAGGTTGCCCCGTGCTTACCAGTGCCTTAGTAGGTGTGTTTCGCTGGTTGCTATTATAGTCATGTCCTGTTAATAGGACCCCGTTAATATTGCCGCGAGCGCAGCTGACCAAGCAGGCAGCGCGCTCGTGGCCTAACGGTTATCGGGCGTGCCTTCCGCGCAGAAAGCCAGGGTTCGATTCCTGGCCGCGGGGACGCATTTTTGTGGACTCTGACGTAAATGTTCTGGTACATTCGAGAACCGTGTTGCTCTCTCGAGGTCAGAATGTTCTACACGCAGAACCTTCTACGCCGATTCTTCCAGAACCTCACGCGTGTACATAAGGGGCTCCGCGTGGCGAGCCGCGGTCAGTCTCGCCCCAGCGTTCGACTCTGCTCTACGCCGACTTCGACGCCCGCGACGCTCTGTTATTATTTTCTGTACCCTTTCATTTTTGGCACAAGTTCGCCACATTAAACGTTTCTTTCTTCCTGTTTATTTATTGTTCTTTTGGTCACCACTCGTGACAATATGGATACCCCGCTATATGGACACCATTTTCGGGGACAAACTTAGAGAATACGTGCATTTTTGGTCCCGTTAATATGAACAACACACATTATGGACGATTTTTGGGGGGAACGGAGGTGTTCATATTAACGAGACATCACTGTATAAGTTTGTACAAGATTGCTTCATAAAAAGTTTCAATTCCCAATTAACGATTCTCAGAGAACACTATCAGAACTGCCGCTTATTTACCAATATCCTTGTTGCCTCGAAAATGTTTCACCGTGTCCACTAGTTGCATACAACGGGACCTAAACCAGCTTCCCAAATGTACGAGGTTCTTGTAATGTGATTAAAACAATCATAAAAATTTGTTACCTTTCCCTGCCACTTTCTGCTTGTGAAATTAAGAGTTTTAAAAACAGATGTTAGCGTCGCTTGAGTGACCGCCCTTCTTTATATTTTGTCTGGTTGTAAACTTTAGGAGAAGCATCGACTTCGTTAAATAAAGCAAATATACCCAACCGTGATTGTCAGATTTCGTTGCGCTTCCAATAATAAATCATTATTTCGTAAGACGTTTTGTGCACCACGAGAGCTATCGGTGTGTGCCCGAGCCTTTGAAATCGACATTACTCTCGTTGTTGCAATTTGTCATCTGTACACGGATATCTGCTCGACATTAAATGTCACATTAGAATAACAATAAAAAACGATACAATTTTGAATTCTGCTCAGTTAAAGCACAGTGTGCAAATGCACCGATAGATGGTGCGACTCTTCAATAGTGTTCAAAGAAGACACTGGATGGCGTGACATACCCGTTTGCAGAATTTAAGCGTTGCGTTCGTTTTCGTCCCAAGAACAGCACTAAAACATATTTCGTTTCCTGCGGAGTGTTACCGATTTTCCTTTTTAGAGTGTCGTCGGAACACTGGAGGATCCCGTGTTCCGACGAGAGATAAACCATCTAGCTCAACAGATGCTCTTAAAGTAAAAAAAAAAAAAAAGAAGTGCCAACCATAAAAAAGGGTGCGGACGCCTGTTGACGTCCGCGACTGATGACAACATCGAGAATGTATGTACGAAAACTGATTCAGTGAAACGGACGATTGAGTGGATAATCTGGCAAATCATACGCAAAACATCCATGGCTCTGCCTTCGGTGAATTCATGACAAACGTGGGCTTCGAAAAGTTGATATAAAAACACATTCTACAGCAAGAGGGCGAATAGTTTTTTAAATTATCTTTGTATTCAGCTTAAGACGACTTCTGCATGCAAACAGAGCTTGCAGCAAAACAGCCTTTTTGGGTTCTTATGACGAAAACTAGGGTTTTGAAACCGATCGCATGAGAGGATATATTATTTGTAAAGGGGAAAGTAAATTACTGTTCACCATAGAAAGAATTCAGTAGGCGGCAAAGTTGGTGAATGTCTTCGGCCCAACCATTTGGCTTTAAAGCAAGGGCGGTCAATACACATTGCGTAATGACGCCCATAAAGCGGCTCATTTATTATGCCAATGTAATCAAGGGCAGGTGCGATAATCCTTTCCTCACCCCAGAATGTGCTACAGGATCACAAACGTTTTTTGTTTATCAGGATCGCTTCCTAGGAATCAAAAGTCGTGTCCCGCATCGTTCGGGTAATTTCGACCGAAGAAAAGAGCGGAAAGTAATTTAGGGCACTTGCACCTAGTCAACATTTACTGATATCATTTCCGGGCATGCGCTAGTACGTTTTATTTATACGCGAAGTATGGTTTGTTACTGAACGAGAGATGTAAGTATTACTGCTTCAAGCGTAAAACATGCATTCGAGTACAAATTGGTTTAAGTTAATGCAAGCGCATAGAGCAATATATATTTTTGGAGGGCTTTTATGGGATGAATGTATTTGGTGAAACTAGTCCGAGAAACAAAGATATTAGTAACAAACCTAGGAATCTGTTTACACGCCCTGAGCCAGGTACACGTTTAATTTATGACATGTCTGTGCATTGAACATGACGTCAGGCGAACCCTCTGGCACTCTTTGTCTTAAAACAAGCTAATTTAAACCTTTTTTAAACAATAAAACGTGGTAAAAAATTTCCCAAACTTCCCAACCATAAAAAGAAACAGCAAAACTTTTTTTCTAAGGCGTCTTGGGGCAATGTTTAATAACATTCGAGATTGAGTATTTTTTTTCACCGGGAAGTATACATTGACATCTGACGTATATTTATTTTCAGTAAGAAATAAATGTGCGCTCCGCCGGTAGGATTGACGCCCACAAGAATTTCACTACACAATACTCTTATTACGAAAATATGCCTCTGAAATATATCGATATTTTTAAAGGAATATTGTTACTGTTTGTTTTTGTTTAAACCCAAATGAATTAGGAAGCATGCGACTCATTAGGACTGCAGGCTTGGCGAGCTTGATTAAAAATGTAAAAATAAGTTGGAAAACTGAACATGTATTGCTGCACTGATGCCTAAAAAAAGTTTAACACTTCTTTATGAAAGAAAAGTACACATAGCTTCAATGAAAACGAGACCACCGAAGATCTTTCATGATGCTGTGTGCATGCCTTAGTTTCCAAGATTAAGCCTCAGAGTTTTTTTCTATTTGGAAAGCAGCGCCGCCGAGAAAATATGACACTTCGCGTGATTCAAAAGCCAATTGCGAAATGCTGTCCCACAAGGTCACAAATTTGCTGTGTGGATGTTCAGACTTCAGCATATTGGTCTTCCTTAAAACTACTTGTGGTTGAACCCCTGAAGGAACGCAGTTTGACCAGTATAGAAATGACGCGTTTCCCGGTTGCTTGATCGTGAGCTTCGGAGTACTGACCAGATGACCACAGGCTGGAACAATGCTTGCTCATATACATAGAGTCCAAAGAGAATCTTTGCAGCCCAGTACGTGCATGTTTCTTGCCCCAGATTGCAAGCAAGAGCAAGGGACTTGCCAGACGCCCGAAGATGGCACCTGACAGAAGCCCTTTAGTGAAAGGGCCTGTTGCAACTGGCAGGGGGCGGGGAGACCAGTGCATCTGGGCTAGGCAGCGCGAGGTGCAGGACGCGAAGACTCTCAGCCGCGGATCCCTTAAGGCCCGATGTTTTTGTACTTACCTTGTTTTAATAACTATATGTCTTGATTTTCTCAACGCATAATATGACGAACGTCCCGAAGACAAGGTTGGGGCAGTGTTTCCCGTTGCCCTTCAACTACAAGTTATCCAGGTGGAGAACCAGCGGCCATAATCCAGTGCATTTGTGGCATAGTGTAGAGTGGTGCTATACACCGGTTAAACTCACAAAAAATAACAAATACAAAATCACAATATTTCATCCGTAGCCGGTAGCCCCCCTTCTTTAATTCGCATAAGCACGTGGTGTCCCCAAAATGAACAGCGTTTTTAACAGCAAAAGAACAATACTATACATCGCTGGACGCTCATTCTGCCCAAGTGCAGCGCTAGCGGTTTGAACCAGATGCTAAAGTTTCAGAACTATCTGTTATCTCATTCAAAAGTTATAAGTGATTTTCTGAACATTTCAACTAAAAAATGGAGCCCGTTTTCGTCATTTTTTCGGTAACTGGCGGCATTCAACTCCGTGTATTCGAGAGCTCTGTGGGTCGCCATTTTCCCGTGATAATGTCAGAAAATCACCTATAACGTTTTAATTATGTAACGGTTGAGCTTTCGGCGACGTGTAGTGTATTTATGCCGTGCGAAAAACTTGATAAATTTATTCTGAGCACTTTTTTACTTTTGTTGCGTGCATTGCGAGTCATATGATGGATAGGGAACGAAAAATAAAAGAAATGCCGATTGCAAAATAAACGCCACGACAGAAAAAATAATAGCGATCAAGGTGATGTCTCTGCCGGCACGATGTTTAGTGGACCCGAAAATGTCTAAACATAGTATCTTGTCGTTCCGGTCGCATCCTCCTGCATCACTTTCCGTCGCATCTTCTTGCCATTCACATGCATCTTTCTTACTATTAAACCATCGCTAATGAGCAACCAGAATCTTTCGGTCTGTTTCACAATACATATAACTCCAAGGGTACCATTTTTCAAAAATTTGTTTTAGGTTTCCACTGCATTTGCCTTTAGACTTGTTGCAACCGTAGCAGCATATCCGAATGTTTTAGGACAATCACAATTAGAGGCTTGTGGTTGGTTTCCGCAAAACACTCGTCATCCATTCCGGAAGCGGTAAAACAATTTGAGATAGGTGATCCATCACCACAGCCTCTTTTTCACACTGTGTGACGTTTCTGCACTAGTCAAGACTCGTGAGGCGTAGGTCACCCGACGTCGCTCTTCCCGTTGTTTCTGCTGGAGTGGATTGCCTGTCTCAAGGTGGAAGAAAGGAGAGGTGTGCGAACAGCAACGCCTCGCCACTGAGCAAGTGTGTCGAAGGTTCGCTTTAATTTTTGACTGACGCCGCGAGATGGCGCGGCATGACAAGAACTCGAGGAACTGCCCTGAATTGCGCACTTGTTGTCAAGGCACCAGGGCGCACCAAGCTCGCCTTTCGTGCGACTTCAAATGCGCGCGGAGCCCCAAGCCGTCAGTGCCACTGCCGGGAGATGCGCGAAACCTGAGTGGAATTTCGACCCCCTCTTTCGACTTGCTCTGACACTTTTCTCTTTTTCCACCATGACGTATCCTGTACTTTGAGGCACCCGAAGACATTTTCGCTAGTTTTACTGGTTTAGAGACGGCAGGCGTTGGGGATGTGCCCAACCTTGTTTTTCAATATCTTTTCATTGCATATTAGAGATAAAATAACACCAATGCTTCTATTGTTCTTGGTAACACCACGCTCTAAAGTTGAGTACGTATTTGAGGACATGTTCCTCTAAAAGGTTTCTTTAATAGCGGAGACCTTTGTCCTTGCTTGCTAGTTAAAGAGAATGCTTTTAAACAAGACTGCTTTCAAAGCAATACTATTTTACGGAGTAATTCTCCCGAAACTAAGTTTTCTTGCGTCCCAAATTCAGAGAAGTTCAAACTGAGCGTAACACTACTTTTTTTGTGAACACTTGAAGCCCCGTACAAAACCTCCCATTGTGCTCTGAATGAGTCCTGTCCTACAGTAAAATGCTACTGATGTATTACCTAACACGGAGAGACGGCTCCCGTGCCTTGAACGTGGTACGTTATCTGAAGCCCTTACGGTGATGAAGCTATACCAAACAATTAGCTGATATACTGGTACCTTCCACACACTATAGTGAAGGTGCAATGTTCCGCAACACTGCATGAAACTCCAAGAAAATTTTAGGAGTATAACCAATTTCTGCACACTTTGCCAATTGCGTCTATAAAATATTTCGCCAAAGTGCACATTTTTCGGAAGCAAAATGAATATTTAAACTGATGCGATCACGTGCTCAGCATTGTAGAGCTATAATGGCAACATCTAGGAGAAGCAGCGTGAAGTTAATTCAAGGTGCCACTAGGGCCGTGCATGATGTCACATATATCCACATGGTTTTCTAAAAGCTATTGCCGCACGTGTTAAGGAATTCAACATAGACAGCGTTCTATATTGTCAGGCTTATTTTTGGTCTGGCTTTTGTCTACTCTGTCGGGTGACAGCAAGTTGAAGGGGTATAAAGAATTTTTGCTGAGCCGTGAGGTGCCCGAAAAAGACAGGTAAAAAGAGATAACTGACATTTTATACTTTTCGAAGCTAACATTTCTCGGATATCAATGATTGGTAACGGCCATATATAAACACTGCATCTGGAGAAATGCTGACCGATTGCGTTCGGCACTTAACATCAGAACGTTATCTTTGTTCATGACCAACCTAAGCATGCGCTTGGGTAACAGGAGGATTTGCGTATTGTTAGGTAAAATTTAGTTCCTTCATTGTTCTAGTGCTTTTGAAACAGCACATTTGTGGAATATCAGTGCGGTTTCGAGCAGTGTAGAGGGAACTTTAGCTTCAAAGTTAGTCTAGTTCTAGCCAACTTCACCCTAGTTACGTATAACTAGGGTTCCGTGCTTTCAGATATATCCGATGAAATTCGAAAAACACTGGACGGTAAAATTTTCGACAATTCGGATTTATAAAAAAAAACACAAAAAAACAACAACAACAAACCTCCGAATTGGGAGGTCATGATGGGCAAAAAGAAACAAAACAAAACAAAAATCAAGTTTTCGAAAAATAAGTTTGGTTGGAGTGCAGGTTCGACGGTCATAAAAAATGCCTCCCCAGGTCCCGTTTATCCCGTCAGAGTTCGTTCAGGACAACGGGGATTTGTAATCCTGAGTCACGACACAAACCACTGTATTGGTTTCCAGATCGAACTTCTTAGAGGAACGTAGGGTTGTGATTTGATAACCGTGAAAACTATGAACTCTTAAATTTCATAGGAGGGACAGCTGATGCTTCTATTTTAACAGTCCGCCCCGCGCAGCCGCAGGGAGATGTTGCAGAATAGGATGAAAAGAAAACAAGCTTTCCAAAGATACGTCATAGAGTTCGGTGATTTAATGTGTCTTTTCAAAGTTTTGTCGCGGGACAGTTTGTGTTACTAATGCAAGGGCGCCAATATCACGTGGTACACATGCGTTCTTATAAATCTAGGGCAGGGTTATACCCGCTGGTTAATGTATATATTTTTTTTTCAATCTTGAAAATTTGGAAACGCAGCAAAAAAAAAGCTGCCTAGTTCAAATAATTAGGAATCTAGTAAAAAAACAAAAAAAAAACTTCCTATTTCGGATAATAAGAAATATAACAAAAAGAAACTCGCATAAGTAAGCACTATTCGGCAAAAAATAAGCTCTAAAAAGCACCCTCCGAATTTCACGAGAGAGAAACTTCAAAAACAAGGATCCTACGTATAGCTGATGCCAGAATTACATACATATCATAGATATCAATGAATTGCTAGGCAAACTTATGGCCGGGTGTGCGCAAAGGTAAAGAGCTACTGAGCCGATGAGAAAGTAGTGTTGTTTGCAGTATAGAAAATTTTGTTTTTCATTTCTCTTCCACAGCGCACACAGGTGGACATACTAGCGAATTGGGATTGCAAGTATATCTTATTCTTGAAGGCGATGCTGTCACATCACGAACAAACGAGAAAATCTCTGAAGTTTGGACACTGAAGTTCGCCAGCAATTCTTAATCACCACCGGACTCCGCTAAGCTAACTGAAACGTAGTCAATGCAACCGTACTCTGAGAAAGCCGTAGGTGTACTTGCTGCCTGCCACTGCTTACACTACGTCTGGCTTCTAAAAATGGCGTATACGTTGAGTTGCAACATATTGTTTGTTTCAAACCGAACTTAGTTCTAGAATAAGAATATTACTAGTTAGTGTTTAGTGAGTAACTTGTGTTCCCGTCACAGATTTGTTTACAGTGGATACAATGATATCTTATAGAATCCTGAATCTGCCTCGAACTTTCTAAACGTATTACGCCATTGCTTTTTCTTGCTATTAATTAGTTTTAGAGTTTGATACTGCTCGCGACCACGACACTCATTAATGCTTTGGGAACGCACACAGTATGTTAGCTCGTCCACGTTCTCGATTGTATTTGCAATGGTTAAGTGCTAGAGCTTCTTCTTCATTGGCTGTCTCAACGCTTTACGAACTGCGCGGGATCCTTATATAACTGAAATGGCTCTTCATAGCACCGAGCCGTATACATGATTCGGCCAATTGATGTCATGGAATCCATAGAACATTTGGAGATTGTTACATAAAATTGAAGGAACAAACGTCATGATTTATCACAGTTCACACGCGTTCGAGGTTAGGGAAATAGTTGCCCCTAAATGTATCACAACTAAGGCTTTATCAACTTATCTAAGCTCTTTCAGACTACGTTAAGCGGCTTTTCGTTTGCTCGTAAGGTTACAGCTGAGCTTTAAGCACCCAATGCTGCAATGATTTTTCTTATGTCTAAGTCCCTACAATCACGTTTCAGTCACGACAGTGGCAGAACAATCTTGTTTCTGTCCGATACCAATATTATAAAAGGAGATTTATTGAC
The DNA here is from genome assembly GCA_013358835.2 of Ixodes persulcatus. Classification (NCBI taxonomy): domain Eukaryota; kingdom Metazoa; phylum Arthropoda; class Arachnida; order Ixodida; family Ixodidae; genus Ixodes; species Ixodes persulcatus. The sequence continues at coordinate 620,046 of JABSTQ010011325.1, read as the reverse complement.
TACGTTCATAGAGTTAGTTGCTTGAGCTAATCTGATGAGAACAATCCCTTCAAGTCTCGTTTGAGCGGTGTTTGTCACAGTGCAGGCCTTACCTTCTATGTGGTTGGTTGAGATTGTGAACGCCTGATTTAGGCCTTGATTTGCTCGTCTTCCTGATGTCAGTCTATGTGTTATGATGCTTGTACTATTCCTAGTATAACCAGGAACTTATTTTAATAGAAGTGATGTCGGGATTTGATTAGCTGTAGCTTGCCATATCATGTTGCAGCTATACCGTGCTGTCGCAACACCTGAATGTTTAGGAAGTTTTGCTAAATATTCCGCAGTTATGTAACAACTTGTCCAAACTGCGGCGTGTTGAGCTTGCTTATAGCTACCCATTTATGTATAATTCTTGTTTTCTTATACGAGGCCCGGGGCACGAAATGTGTTTTGTTATTATAATTGTCCTAGCGGATCATTCGTGGCATTGTTGAATTGGATAAAGAAAAATAAAACCCGCTTGGGCAAAGAAATGGTTTGCGTGTTAAAATTGGCCCGGGTCAATTTATCAGCCTAAATTCAAAAGCTAAGTTTGGCCCTGGTACTAGACAGTGGGTAACGAACAAGGTGTCTCGGCTAGCTGTTTCCAGTCCTACCAATCTAAAACACTTTTGTTCACATGAAAAAAGCTGACAATTTTAGGGTCCTTTGGGCCATGCATATTCGGCTTCAAACAAATTATCACTTTAAGGCTTATGCAATAGTATATGTCTCGTCGCTAGAGAAAACTGAGCAAAACAATGCACATATCGTTTCATTTGCGTCGCTTCGAGATATGCCTAATACGAATGGGTTCTAGATACGAAATATTTCGGTGTTCGATGAACAACGTTCTTTGAATATTTTGTTTATGACGGGTTGCAAACCTGTTGAGTAGGACCCCGGAGGTGCAGGATACAAACCAATGTTCAGATAACTACCTAGAAACGATAAACAAGAACCAGACTTTGAGCCCTACGCCATATGGTTTGCTGGTGGATTGCCTCTTGAATAGGCCCCTGCACAATTTTGTTGTACAAATAAGCGCCAAATATTTTTACACGACTGCGTTTGTCGCATCTGTTTTGTTGGCGTTTCCGTAGAAAAGTTTATTGCCGATTATTTATTCGACGAAAGTACAGAATTTACCTCTTCTTCGTAATCACTTCTTGGTTGAATTGGCCAGTCTGATCACTTAAAGTTTATTACCGCACCACAAATACAAGACGCTCGAACTTTTTAATTAAAGTGTAAAGACGTAGCTTTACCAATTTCTCTGGGATACCAAGCAAGGTTTGTCGCTCTTCGAGTGTAAATGTATTAAATACATCTACGGTCTGTTCTCTGGCAACACGAATCGTCAACGACATCTCGCGTTTCCCCTTCGTTTCAGGGGGTGGTTCCGCCGCAGTCGTGGTCTCCAGCCGCTCTTTGAAACGTTTTGCAGTTTTCAGCAGTGGGGCTTGTAAACGGTATTTGATCCGGTACTTTCAGCTTCACTCTTTCTTCTTTCACGTTTCAGGACAACCTCACCGGGAGAGAAAGCCGTGCTGCTTTCTGTTCACATACTGGGAACCCGCGCTACGTGAGAGTTTGCCTGGGCCTTTTATTTAACATGAGTTTCAGCCGAACCCTCACGCAGCACTTGTGTCCAATGCTTGCTCGGAATGGCCTTCAGGAGGAGCCGTAGAGAATTCAGCACTGCGCCCATTTACATAGGTGGTGCTATTCAGGCAACGGGAAAGAAAGGGAGGGGAGGGGGGAGGTATGACAGTAATGAGAAGACTCTAACTTAAAATGGGCTTGGTCGTCCGGGTTTAAATTTGACGTCACGTAAAAAAGCAACTGCGTATCACGACACGCGTACAGGAGTGCAGTTACAGAAAGGTTACAACCTTCACGGCAAGGACAGGAAGTAAGAGATGACGTAGCGGTCAGGAGGGGTAAAACGCCTTCTTAGAAATTAGGAGGTTTCATCAGTCCAGCGTTACAAGAACTGACTCGAGACATCTTTTGTCATCTTTAAGGCCAAAAACAATCCATGTCGACACAAGTCGGCAAGAAAGGTTACAACCATACTACAACAGTTACCTCATATATACACAGTCAAACACTTCGAAATTTTGTGTGTGTGTGTGTGTTTGGATATCGACTAGTTCCTTTCTATTGGTGCGCAGTTTTAACCACGTTCAGTCATTAACAACTCACACAACTAACCCCCTTACTATAGTTTAATAGTTTTGCGTCACTGATGAGAGCGTCAAAAATGCCAAAAGAAAAAATAAATAAAGTGTGGGCGCAATTGTTATATAGTAGATTCAAGCATTGAATAACTTTATTGAAAAACACACTGCACCCCCCCCCCCTTAAAAAAAAACACACACACAAAAACACCATTATTACCACCACCACCACCAACAACAAAAGCAAAAACAAAAATACATTTCATTTTTGCCTGGATAGACGATCATGCAGCAAGGTGAAGTTTGCCCTAACAGCAAAGTAACTAACGCAATACATACGCCGCCACGCACATTTTACGTTTTGTACGATTTCGTATTAGCCTTTCATCGAATTGAGGGTGGTCAGAGGAGACGTAAGCCCAGCGACTATCTTCCCCACTTGCCTTCACTCTCCACTTACACCTAAAAACAATGCCGTATTGCTGAATTTTCAACTCCACCAACCGGAAGCACCGATTGGACACGAGTCAACGTTCGACGAGAACTTGTGTCATTCAGTGTCTCATTATGATGGGACGTGAAAAATATTAAAAAAAAAAATATTTCTTTCGCAACCCAATTCTTAAGACTGAACTCTTACTGGAGCCATCCTACTTATCGTCATGCAATGATCACATACATAAAGTTGAAATTCCGTAGTGACACACTAATACCTACTACAGATCACTCGTGCTTCGTACGTCTGCTGACTCGAATCACCTTTCCACATCTATCGCCACAATGGTTAATCCTGTTGATTTTAAAAATGCTGTACCCATACTACTAGAACTTGATTCGTGATTTGAGTGTTCTATTAGCTTGCACGTTATAATCCTACCCCCTCTGTAATGCATTCAGGCCCAAAGGGTACCAATAAACGAAATGAAAATGAAATGTGAAAATGAATAAAATTGTCACATTGCCAGTCAGAGATGCCTACGAGGCCAAATGCTTGGAATTAAATGAAATACCTAAGCAAACAAATATTAATATTAGTAAGATGGCAGATGACGTTCGTCAGTGTGCAATGTAAAATGCGATATTAGCAAAATCTGCATCACAGAATGTGTAGGCTACCTGCGCATAAGCGTACTGTGCTGTACTTGCGAGGAATTGACGAGTTCCTAAAATAATCAAACCACACCAGTGGAAATGTCTTAATTTTCATTTTATTTACAGGTTATTAATACGGGCATGAAACGTGCAACCTTGTGACCATGTTTGCATTGTCAGATATGCAACAATTTGCTTGTAACCATACGATAAGAAACGATATCAAGATTAGACGCTGTACAAGGCTCAAAGTGACCTCTAAAAAAATATATGTAAATAACATTCGTGAGCGTATTATTAGCGCAATAAGTAACCTAACACCTGCCTGAAACACGAGCTGTGATGACAGAAAATCAAAACGTTAGAAGCTTTTTCTAGCAAGCACTTCTCAGCCAACCAGTACTTATGACAGAGTGAACATTCCCATTCTTGATTGCAGTATGCAGCATTTCCAACCAATCGTTAAGCAAGAAAGCTCAAGAAATTGAACAGAGTCATCCCTATATTAAAAAAAAAAACAGCTTTATTACGGATAAAAAGTTACTTTGTTTTTATTTTCTGCTTCTCAACTCTGTTTTTCTGGTAAAGAAAACGACCCCTCTTTCTCTCCTTCCCTCCTCCATCATGACTGTGGGCATTCGCGAAAGCTAAACGGTGCGACGACATTGCGCTTTGCCATCTCTATCGTCTTCGTCTTTATTCAGAAGCGAGATTACATTTGGGTTGCAGAGATGCTGATCTCTTTGAAACGAGCGTGCGCGGTTTCTAAAAGAGCTATTCTGCAGTGCAATTTAGCTTAGTAGTGCCGGAGTTTAATTTATATAAATTGCTCGACTTACTTAGTTGGCTTACTTGCATTAAAGAGTAATGCGGGACGTAATTAGCAGAGCGTTTAACTGGTTTGCATTTTCTTAAAAAAACAGAAATTCTACATAACTTTGTGTCTGCTTTACTGGGGATAATCACGTTCCTAAATTCGTGGCAAAATTCAGGCGGCCTTGGGTGATGCCGCTTGTTTAGCATTCGCTCTTTTGCATATAAGTAACGCAACTTCATTGAAGCAATACGGAAGCGTTTATCGAATAGGCGCGTACTTCCCTTCGCAGTAATTAAACCCACCCTACCCGACATTTTGGTAGAAATGCATTTACATTTTGATATCTTGATGCTTGGTGACGAATGAGCTGACGCAGTAAATGTTTGATCGGGGAGTGAGAATTTGTATTTAAAATTTAGTCCCTTTCACGAGGTAACTTAACACAAATATTCTAATAGAGTCATTGACAAGCAAACTTCTCCATGGCAGGAGACGCAGAGGTCATCGACTCTTTTCTCACTCATTCACGGAAGCAAGAACAACGTGAGACACAAACTTCTTTAACCGCTTAGGAAGAAAGGTTCCTGCAGAATACTTTGGGAAGGCTCTGTCAGAAAGTGAGCGAGTGAACATGTCGTTGAAGCAGATCCCACCAAAAAAGACGACAGCAAAGAAAGACAAATGAAACCTGCAAGTTGAAAGCTGTCCGTTGCTCTTTTGTTTTGTGTCTTGCTTGTGCAGACTGCCTTTTAATGCCTCTTATCATATTTAATAAGCACGCTCTTCTGCCTATGTTTATGGCAATTATCAGTGAAACTAACCAAGGAAATGTGGATGGGCCCAGCGAATAACTTTCAATAAAATTAAACCGCATGAGTAACTTTTTTGAACACCACATAAATCTGGGTTCTACGGAGTTTTACTTCAACATGCTTTTTTCAAATGGCAGGCACCGAATAGAAAACACCAAAATTTATACATAGGCCGGCGCTACGCATGAAAATCACAAAGGCGGCTAGGCCCAAATGCAAAAGACAAAGAAAATGTAATGTGTCATTTCTCAAAGAATAAAGTGTACCGATGGACACTTCATTCCATCGAGTAATGAAAGTACAAATCCACAATAAGCACATGTGAATTACAGAAAAAAAAGTATTGCTCTCTCTGAACGCAGTACAGCCACGAAGAACAGATTCTGTGCGCTTATACATGCGAAGAGCGAATCATTACATTTACAGGCTGTAGTATTCAAGGTAATTTGGTTTTCGTTATGCCGAGTTCTATGCGTGTTTTAGGCACAGAATTGAAGACATGCCGTAAAAAGTAAGATGATCTAAATGTTTGTTTTTAATTTGACAGCAGACTTTCCAATTTTAAGCGAAGAAAACATCGATAAACATCTGTCGGTCTCAAGAAAACACAATCGGTTAAAACCGAATGACACCGATAAACATCCTTTCGGGTCAAAAATACAATATCGATTAAAATCGTAAAACACTAATTTCTCTAAATGTTTGCCCCAGCTAGGACTATCTTTGACGAAACCTTCCACTTTTAAGCTATAATCCTTAGTTTTTTTAAAGAATTTGTTTTATTGATAGTTACTATTTTAGTGCCCATTTGAGGCATATCACCGAAATACACCTTTATCTTAAAAGTGAATAGACACCGAGAAACATCCGCCGTTTTTCCTTATGAATAAAAGCCGGAAAATCTACGGCCTATTGTTCAAAGAGAAACTAAGCTATCCCAATGCAGCTTATATAAACTCTGTGAGCTAGGTTTAGTTTCTTCTTGCGGTTTCATATGCAGCAAACGTCGATGTATAGTTGAGGATTATACGTAAAACCTTCAGCGGACGCAGAGTAGTGATCGAGTCTGAGTCATGCTCTCCACCCCGTAACAATAAAGAAATCCCGAGTGCTAACAACCGGTCCGAACGCATACAGTGAAAATTTGTGGTCTACAGTGAAAAATGAGTTGGACATCAAAACGGTTTGGGAAAAATGCAAATAATCTTGTCGTCTTCTCGTTTAAAGCTGAAAAAAAAAGAGCATTTCATTCGCTAGGACAATTTCCTAGACAGCAGTTTTTTGAAATTTCTTCTCTTTCGCGAGCTGGTGTGAAGGATGCAATGCCCGTTACATTTCGAGTTTATAACGACGTGACTATCACGTAGAAAAAAAAAATGCCATAAAGTAACAACCGCGGGCATCAGGCATGCCCGAGTTTTTTAACAAGACACGGCCCATAAGGGCCTAAATATTAATCTTGTTGGTTCCAGCACTTGGTGCTGTTTTCCGCACAAAAACGGCCGATGGAGATTTGGGTATTGAGGGCTTCCTCCATTTTTTTTACAATCATACACAATAACAAGACCATAAAAAATAAGCCGTATGAGGCATATCTTACGAGTCCACAAATAAAACGCACGGCACGTAAATTTTAGAGCATAGTAACGGGAAGTGAAACAGCCCAAGTAATTTTTGGAGTCCCTGAGGATAAGATTGTCCTTCTGACAAATCTTATTGTGCCGGTCATGGTTCGTTTTGCTCTTCTCAGTAAATGCGCGACTTGAGAGCGAAACTTACTAATTGGGCTTCTAGGTCTAATACTCTTGTGCGTCACATGTCTAAATGACTAATATGTGGCATGCCATAATCTCTGTGTCTTTGTTTTATATATTTGATGATTACCTTTTATTTTGTCTGCAATCTTTTATCTATAAAGTTCTTCAAATTTATCGCTTGTACAAAATGACAAACCTTGCTCTATTTATGTAGGTTTGCTGCGCTATCTGTTTTTATCTTTTCACTTCGCTTTAATATTATGTTACAAACTGCATGGGGGCTGAGACATGCTGCTGAGCTGCTTTTAATGCAAATTCATTGTTGTCATGTGCCTTTTCGAACCATATGACTGCAAATGGAATTCATTTTATTTTATTTGATTTAGCAATTGTCAAACTGCTGTCAAGACCGAAATTGTGACCTGGGCCGGTTATTTTGGCACAAATATTTATACTATATGTCAGGACGGCGTGTGGACTTCAACACGCCTCTAAACTAGGAAAGCGCAACAAAATAAGAACCAACACTCGATACATTTTTTTTTGTATTGCTGATTATGGCTCTATTATATTCAGGTGTCTTAAAAGAATAAACACATGCAGTAATAAACGTTTTAGGCCAGAAATTTTATTTTTTTCTCCTTGAACGTTTTGTATCCGGCAAAGCAATATATTACTCGATGAAATTCCAGACTTTTATTTATGTGCGTTGTTTTATTTCAAGTAAAACTGTTCACCTTTTAGCTATTACTCATGACTGCACGGCAACCGACTTCTTTGCTCACAGCGTTGGGACAGCCGCTGGTAAGCTAAACTTCTGACGTAGGTTTTGTATTTTTTTTATCATATCTTTCCCTTGCGTGCCCAACGCGTTTATGCGGTCGAGTTAGATTGCCCTAAATATGATTTCATTTTTACCTTTTTTTTTGACAAATTTCTCATAAAGCTTATCAAAACTTACCGAATCGATGCTATACATTTTTATATAAAATTTTCACTACATACAGGAAAGAAAGATGTGATAATTCGTAAGCGCTTTCGTTATCACAAAAATCATGAATGTGCAACTATACTATAAAATTTGATACTGTGACTTTTTCACAGCGTCGGAGTGCGAAATCAAGACGGCACAACACAACGCACATAACCTACAAACTACATTGAGCCAAATTAGCGACTAGCTATATCAACAACAAGTAAAGAACAGCTTCACCTTCCACCTGGTACCAACAATACTTCGTCACTCTGCTCGGTTCGGATGAAAATGGCTCGAACAAACAGTCTTAAAACTAAAAAGAACTTCAGAATCCGTAGACCTGACTGTCTCCGTCGACATCGCCGGTGACGACCCTATCACAGCAAGTAGTAGGGCCAATAGACAATGCTGAAGGCGACGAAGGCCATAGGAAACCCGATTCTGCACATCTGATCGATTCTTTTCGCTTGTATCTTGTGGTTGTTCTTGGCCCCGGCAGAGCCCGGTGACGTCTGCACAGGCACGTCCACGTCAGCGGGAATCGGGCTGCACTGCACCTGCGATTCGAGAGCCGGCAAGGTCATCGTCGTGTTTCTGCTCGGCGGCGAATGCTAACGAGTTCAGGATGTGCGGCACTTAGAGCGCCGGAGCGGTTTCCGCGGATCTCCCGCGAGGAGCGCAGTAACTACGCTTGCATAATTTAGTGCTTCCGTCCGTGCGTAAAACTCGAGAAAGTCCGAGGCTCTGAGTGCGCGGCGTCAGCTCCTGAGATGTCTCTCTTTGCGCAACTAAGTTACTTACGCCGGCTTGAGTCAGGCAGTTAATAGCCTAACCACCAGTAACACTCCGCTAAGGGATGTACAAAAAGACGACGTTTAATCGCGTTTTCTTTTCTTTTTTGGAACCTAACAAGATTTGGTGGAAAGAGAAGTGTTTTGTCACGTTTTTTATTCTCTTTTGCCACACAGCAGGATTCATGGGCAGTCTCCATACGAATAAAGTAGGTTCAGGGACGTTGTCTGGAGTCATTTCGGACCTGAACAGGGTAATAATTCTGTAGACGCTGGGAGTAAAAGAAAACCTCACATTTCAACCAAAAAAGTCTGGTCTTATGGGCACGCATGTTCAACATTGGGACCTTTTGTTTTTACCAGAAGTTCAATTTTTTTTTTGTATCTTGGTTTTCGTTAATAGACATTATTTTTAAACTGATCGGCACTGCTTGAAATATTGTGTTACATACAGTGGTTGAAAAAAAATGACGATTGAAGATTCAACTCGTTGAACTATAACTTGACCGCACCCTGATTCGTATAGATGCTCTACTGGAACCAAGTTCAATATACGTGTCGATCATCTTATTTAACAGGATGACGATTTCATGGTGCAAACAATTCTTATATGTAAAATCGACAAGGTCTTTGAAGTCAACACGTCTGAGCTTTAGGGTGACGTTCGGCAAACAGTCAGCCCCTAACGCGGGTCATTTAAGATTATTAATTTACGTTTATGACCAGTGGGACCTGGGGGCCCGAGTGTTCTGCCGAGTGTGCGTGGCTTCCAAGCGCGCTGACTCACTCAACTCGAAATGGAGCGTAATCTCGCTCCGCAGATTCAGCCGTTACGAGCTCTACCTCCACTCCTGCCGCTTTTGCTATGGGAATGGCCGCTGCAACGCTGCATCTTCGCGTTGTTGATCCTTCAATAATGCAAATGAAGCGCCAAGGTTCCCAGTCGCGCTTCGCCGCAGAGGAGTGTCCCCCTCACTCCGGGAGCCCAAAGGCCGCCATGAATGAAGATAAACTTTATTTGCTCTTCCTAAGCATTCGTAGAAAAATATAACTTCTTTTGTGACCAAGTGTACGCTTCCGGGCGACACGCTTGTTGCGGCGGTTCAAGTCAACTGCATGTCGGTGCGAGGCGAAATGGGGATAGTAGAACGTTAACAGTGGGGATAATCTAAGTATGCCCCATTTCGCCTTATGATGGAGCGCAGGGGGACGCTACGAGTGATCGCAGCCAATCCAGCGTTGTGAATGTTACACGTGACAATGCGCCTCACACGTCGCAGCGCCCCTCTCGAAGGTTACGTGACACTCAGGTGGCATTTGATTGGCGTCGATGGCTCGTAGCATCCTCGCTGTCCGTCGTAAATTGAAGCGGAGCATACCGCCAGCCAGTCCGTCAAATCAGGGATCACCGATCAGAGCAATTACATTAGAGTCACCGACGAAGCAGCAAACGACGTCCCGGTCTGTAGTGTACTGTTGCTAGATGCATTTGAAAACATGGAACGCCGAAATAAGAACAATAATTAGTTTGCAGTTACACCGAGTATTGCCCCTTAAAGAAAGAGTGGGGTTAAAGCACCTGGCAATCCTGCCCCTAAGTAATAACAATTAAAAAGAAACTGCGTAGTGGTTTTTATGCCAAAAATACAGGGAGAAGAAGTGAAAAGCAAAACAGTACAAGGCGTACTGTTTTGTTCCTTGGACCATGAGGTTCGTCGCAGAGCCTACTAGACGCTTGTTTAGCATGTCGACAAGAAAGTTGAAATGCCAGAGGAAGTCGGCGCCCAATATTGAGTATGCAACGTCAGGAATTAGAAACACCCAACGGAAAACTTCCCGTAGTCCGATGTTGATGGTCAAAACTGTTGACCAGCTTGTAGACTCGAGTGCGGTTGTTTGGGTCGACGAGGAAGCGCAGGTGCAGGTAAGACGCTGACTTCAGCACTGGTGTCTATTAGGAAAGGTTGCCCGGTATCGCGATCTGTGAGAAAAAATAAACGGCCTGCATTTGTCCCAACACCAACACCACTTGGCGCTTCTTGCAGTGGGGGTTGACATTTTCCGCCGCTGCGCAGGGTGCTATGCAGTTCTTGGCTCGGTTCCCGAATGTTTGGTCGTACTAAAACACCCTATTGACGATTGTGGCTGTCATCACGTCGCCGCGATGACGGTCGAGAGTGCAGCGATATTCCCGATATTTCGTTTCTGGGGTCCGTCAGCTCTCGATGGAAGACCTCTCGAAGATGTTTCATCTCCGTGGAAAGGGTAGAAGGCGTTGACGCCGTTCATAGTTTTGAGGATTCTTGCGTCTGTTAGAGTTGTGCTACAAGTGGCGTGATAACGTCCATCAAAGAGTCTGCCAGCTGTGCCCGGGCAGTCACCTGGATGTCCGATGCCGTCGCTAAGACCATACGCACGTTGCTCGGCCATCGCTGCAGGAATAACTCTTTCAACAGCAAAGTGTTTAATGGCGAGGCCCGCTAGCCAATCAGTTGTTGCAGGCGTCGGAGCAGCTGCGAAGGTTTACGATCACCGAGCTCTTCGCTAGTTTTAAGTTGTAGTTGGCGCTGTTCGGGCTATGATTTGTGTGTAACCAGTTCCGTCTTCAAGTTGTTGTACGAATCTGTTGATTTCGGACCGAGGATCAAATCCCGTACTTCCGTTGCAATGTTGGGTGGGAGCACGGCAACCACGTGGTGGAACATGCGGATTTGCGAGGTTATCCGATATGGGGAGAATTGACTTTCAATCTAGGCGAACCATACCACAGGATCGGTGGCCCAATATTCTGGCAGACGTAGTTGCACCGATGAGTTGTCGCCTGAGGTAGAGTCTCCACTGTCAGCCATGATGGTGCTTTGAAGGCGAAGCAGCTCTCTCCGGGTCACAACTTATAAATTTTTTAATAGAGATAAATAGCGTGGAGCTTGTGGTCGCCAACCAGATCCTAATTCCGAGTCCGCGCGCTCGTAGCGCTCGGGCTTCAGCCCGCTTGCTCCTTCGTCGTCGTCCTCTTCTGGCTTGCTACGGCAGTACCGCATTACGTACATGTGTGCTACTGAGATATCGGCGAGACGCCCGGCAGGAGTAAGGCCCTACCGTATAATTACGGGCAGATGTTTCACGTTCCTTCTGCACATATTATAAAAATCAGGCGACTAAAACAATCCAACCGTTATCAATTAATATTTTAACGCCGGTCGTCTTTTACAGCGAAGCTGTATATGACTCGCTGGTCGAATATTTTGGTGTCAACATCTCCACCAAAAAAAAAAAAAAACCCTTCAGCGATTGAAGCTAAAAGTGTATATCACGCACACAAAATACAGCACAGCATTCAGTTCAATAAAGAAGGAGCTCAAAGCACACATCCGAACAAGATAATTATGATAAGGCGGTCCTGAAAACAATCGGAAGCACGTAGCGCTCACCGCATACGTTTATCGGTAAAGATTGCTGTTGCATAAGCTGCCGCGGCGACAGCAGCTTGCGGCGTGGGGACAGTAATCTTTACCGCGAAACGTATCCGGTGAGCGCTACTTGCCTCGCATTGCTAACAGGAGCGCCTTATCATCACCTATCTGGTTCGGATGCTTGTTTTGTGCTTCCTCTTGATTGAAACGAATGCCGTGCTGTATGTTGTATGCATGCTATGCACTTTTCGCTTCCATCGCGGAGGTATTTTTTTCCGTGAGGACGCCGACAATCCGCCCTGCGAGTCCTACACAGCTTCGCTGTAATATCCCTTTTTAGTTAGAAGTATGGTGGTGATTGCTATTGCACCTATCTAATCTGCGCCAATACCAGTAAGCAAACAGCAGTCACTATGTACCTTTGGCGGTAGTCGCTTTTTTTTTCCTCTAAACACTGTTCGAGTTAAAACACACTATGCCTATCCGTTTTCATTTGGGATTGATAATCGAACCTACCTTACATTGCACGAGCCTATTTACCAAAGCAGCATTGAGGAAGACATGCCTAAAAATACTTTTTTTGTTAATGGAAAACAGTGTATATAATAGGAATAGTGTCTTGAATTTCGCTGATAAAACCTGAGACGGAGTTCTTTACGCTCGCACTAAAAGACAGACCACATTACGTAATGACAATGACTCGAACAAGATGTTACACGAATCATTAGCAAAATAGGACCGGGAACCAGAGTTCAGGGTTAAATCACAGAAACAAAATGAGTCATGACAATTTGTGGTTATTGTTCAATGAATTTTTTTTATATTAAGTTTCTACCTAACAACAAGAAAAGAAAGCTAGGTGAGCTGAAAAGTAAACATATTTTGAATATAATGAAAACCAAAACTTCGGGCATTTAAGCAGCTAACCACGAGTTGTGGTCGCTTACACAGCAGAGATAGCGTTTCCATAGCTATTTTACCGTTACCACAATATTTTCACTAGGATAGTCACACCTCCGGGTGCTGCAATTTAGAAGATTTTTGTTTAAAGGTCAGCAACTAAAGATATTTCCCCAAGACAAAATTAATAAGCAGGCGAGCTGATTAACACTACATATGATTCTAACCAGAGACGACGGATGACAAGGGGACAAAGGACAAACACACACGTCTCAAAGCAAGACGTGAACGTCTGCTCTTTCGTCCCTTATCGTTAGTCGTCTACGGTTAGAATCATGCATATATTTCTTAGTTGCTCTATCTTCACTATGCCCCTGCAACATTTTTTGTTATGCCGTAGGTATAACATTTTTCGCTGCTTCAATGGAAGAGAACGGATGTGATAGGGTACTTCACCTATATATTCTAGAATGTATAACTTGGCTAAAGAGAAAATATTCCGTTCCCTAATCTCCCGGAATCAGTTTGTTCCCGGGAACTCTCATGGGCTTCTGATCATCCGTCTCACTTAGTCAAGGGATAGCAAGGTCGCTTCAAACTGTATTTTTGTCACGTCTCCCTTAATATTTCTACATTTTTCTTAGAAACCAGCGGGACGTACCGTTAGACCAGGAAGCCATGCGAAGCTGAGGTATGGAGCTACGGGTTCCTGTTTGTTCGGCGCAGCAATGATATATCGCTGTCATGGGAGTTACGCCGTTTCATCTTCCTAGAATCCGGAAGGGAAAAAGATATTACTCACCATGCTGCCGTTGCACGTCTTCCCAGGCATCAACTGAAAGAAAAAAGAAGAAAGATAAACGGGAATGTTGAAAACATATTACACGTTGCATGTTTCTTTCTTGGTCGTTTGTTGGTAATATGATTAGTTTGTTTCCATTATTCACATTTATTTTACGGCAAAGCGTTAGAAGTGAAAGGGTGGAAGTGGAAGTGGAAGCGTTAGAAGCGGAAATATTGCTTCATTGCAGTTTGATTTAGTCTTGTCTAGATATTTTGAAATTTAATTTTATAATCTCTGACGTCTTCGAAATTTGCAACTTGACATCCACTAGTAGCAATACATTTTTTTTTCTGAGCTCTACATTAAGCTTTTTGTAAGAAGTTCCTCCAATTTATGTTTTGATATTACAGATGTATGCCAATTTTTGTTTCATCTTCGCTTTATATTCATAGCTTTGGATCTTGCGCTTCACCTTTATTTGAGGCAACGCACACTCAAAATTAGCATCAACGCGATTTAGTGCTTTAATTATACAAGTAGCAGAGAGCGCGTAGGCCCTGCGTTGCAGTGAAGTTCATAAATTACCCCAGACTCGATAGAGAAAGCTCATCCCTATTGCTCATTCCTAATTAAGAAAAATAGCAATAAATTGCAGCATCTCTTTTTTTTTTTTTTTTTGAAAACCCCCGCTAGATATCTAGGCCGCGCACTGCAGTCATAACTCTTATTGAACTTACGATGATAATCAACCTGAAAGCAGAATCACTGTTGAAAGTTTGGAGATTGCGTGCACCCGCACACTATTTTGCGAAAAATTAACCCTAGCAAAGAATGTACTTCATTATCAACGAGGTTGAGGGGCTTAGAGTGGTAAATCGGAAGTTCGGAAGTGGCACCCCGCCCCCCCCCCCCCCCCCCCCGGGTTGACGCCAAGTTGCACGCAAATGTGACCACTCGTCACGTGACCTCCCAAGAGCCGTGACGTCACCGGTAAGATGGCAGCGCCGGGAGCTGGCAGATGCGCGTTTTTTCGGTACGCGGTAGCCGTGATGTGCAGCAGCTTTCCGACGACTTCGGGCTTCTTCGTGCTCGCTGACGCAGGTATAATGTGAAAACATAAAGGAATGAGACTTCATACCTTTTTTGCGCAAGATCGCTCTGAATCATCTCTATATTAACACCTGTGAGACAGTATCAGCCGTATCACCGTACCTGGTGATTTAATTCCCGGATGTGTTCGAGGATCGATAGAACTTTGAGTGCATTTAGCAGGAAAGTTTCTCATTCTCTTAGTTTTGTTTCAGCATTGGAATGTCTGAGAATCGACGCGAAATGGATGCGTCGGACGTAGGGCCTAGGGGAATTTGTTTCAGCCCTAGGCAACCGCATTATCACAGCAACTTTTAGCGAGGAAGCTCCTGCGAAAGTTGAAAAATGTTGACTACCATCCCTTTCAATCTCTTCCAATAGACATTTTTCAAAAGTGTGAGCCGCCTATACTTTGTTTCACCGTAACTTGGAAAAGGGCAACCACGACAACCCCCTCAAGCCAATCAGAAAGACGGAGTGAAGGTGTGTGACAAATCTGTGCAGATGAGCACTCTGGTGATATGTTGTCATGTGCCTCTCCAACGTGCATACTGACTGACCGAGACTGTAGCCTTCGCTGTTTGCCAAATTGTGATGAAACGAATTACAGTAGCTAATACTTTAATTACCCAAGGCCTTCATACTTTGGGCATTTGTTCGACAAGAATGTTATGTCAGCCATCACTGAACTTGGCTCAGTGCGTATTGGACTCGAATGCTGCATTAGCGTTCGACGTGAATCGGGGCCCATTCGTGTGCTTTACGCCAAAAAAAAAAAAGGTGACAGTTGTGTTGCTTGATTTGGGTTTGGCAAAGGGTCTATTGTGTTATACGTATAGGAAGTGTCCTGCTATATAACAGTGCATCAACTAGCTAATACTATTAAACTAGATGCTCAGAAGTGTGCTTGTTTTTGCACTCAACAAGTTGCAGCAATAATTATTTCTTACGAGTGTAATTTATTTTCGGTAGCTGGGCCCGTTTTGTGCTGAATAATGTCTGTGCTTTGATGTTATTATCATGTGTGTGGTTTTAAGTATCCTCTCTGCAATACCTACAGAGGCCCTTGGAGGGAATAAATAAATAAACAACATTTTCACATCACTGGAGTTGATTTTCGGATGCGCCACATGTTCAGGAGAAGTGGAACGAGTGGAGCCCTATGCAACCAGTCTGCCAGTCTGGTATGTCCCATCAATTAATATTGAGGGGTCAGAGATGCGAGTGTCCTCAAAAGTTCCAGCACGTGCGGTGAACACAATTCTTTGTGTAGAGACTCTGAAGGCGTAAAGGCGAGCGTAAATATGTTTTTTGGGTAGTGTATCAAATTTGTTTATTTCCACTTGATTACATAATTATTGGTTCTTTGCAAATGGTTACATAACGAGCTCTTTCTGCGACAGTCTCGTGTGAGGCGTTCAGTTGTAGTACCTGTGCTCCTTGTTGTCGGATGACGCTCCTGGCACGTCGGTGTTCAGTTTGGTCGAGTGGCAACTTTGACCGACAGATGCCGTCTTGTAATCATACGTCATGTGTGGCCACCTGGCTTTTGATGCACTGAAGCTGCAGAGCTGGCTTCTAATCCGCAAATTTTCCTGGTAGTTTTCTGCGTCAATGCAGCAAGCTCGGGCATGTATTGCTTACGTGGCTGTGCCTTTTGCTGTACCGTTGACTTGATGGCTGGCAACAGGCAAAAATGTTTGTTTGCTGTCCAAGCCATTTCACTTCCATTACTTAATGGCGATTTTTTCTGCATCCCGCGACCACTGCAACTTGTGCAAGTGTCGTGTCAAAGTGAAGTCGGGTGATGCTTGGTGTCCACTTTTGAGAACAACCAACCAGACTATTTCTTCAAGTCACTCAGCAGCATTCTCCCTCAAAGTTGGAAATTGTGTGCTTCGTTACGTGGACACAGATAATTGGTGTCAGCAACATATTAGGTATTGTCCTTGGAAGGACAACCAACACCAAATCAACTGTCCTTGCATTGCCGCTCACCTGCATTCTCGTGCTCACCTCCCGTAGAGGTGATGGGAATCAGGAGCTTCGGGGTAATGCCGGCACCAGGGGCAAAGGCCGCCGAAGATAATCCTCAATGTTCCAAGGACGCTCCTAGAGACATCGTCGAGGGTCGTTCGGCACGAACTCTTGCAGGTCAATTCACTGGTATGGGCACCTCCAGTAGACATGGTCGGCCTCATGCAGTGGTAGCAGAGTGGTTTTCGGTCGACCATTCGCAGCACCTCCGTTTTCTTCGGTGTACTTTAGACAGCGCGAACCTACACTGGCTCTTCCCGATGTCGGGAATGCTTCGGCGTTGGGGTGTCTTCTTGAATTGGCATTGAATACTAACGGGTAGCCGGTGGCGGTCACCGGGACTTTGTGGCATAAGTCGCCCTCGGTTCGTCAGATGCTGCTTCGCTCGAAGAAGTCTCCGGTTGAAATGCCGGTCGAACTTGTTCCGAAACAATCTTGGAAATCAAAACGCCGGGCAACTGATGGCAGGAAGTAGCTTCCTGATCACCTCCCAGACAACGTTGTGGATATCGCGGATGCCTGGCAGGCTGGCGTCGAAGTTGCAGCATGGACGACTCGAGTGTCGAGAAGCTGGGGAGTCGTTGATAGTGACAGGCTCGGGCCTGCAGTGTAGATTCAATGTTTGAAGCCTCGGTGATATGAACCCTTCGACTGTTGTCGTGGGGTTACGGACAAGGCTGCCGAAGGTGTTGTCCCTCACATGAGGGGAATGGGATTCTTAGATTCTCGTCTTCTGTAGCACTAGGGTTGGTGTGGGTGCTTGATCAGGCGCAAAACATCCTCCACGAAGGCGGCGAAGCTCTTGTTGGGGCCATGTCCTGGACAGAATCTGGAATTCGGCTCTCTCTTGTCAATGTTGGCTGATGAACGTGCACTTCAGCTTGACCTTGCAAAGTTCTCACGACGTTAAGGAAGATTCGTGGTTCTCAAATCAGTGCCTGGCAGTTTCTTCCACGAGAAGTATAGGTTCTGCAGGAGCTGGTTGTCTGTCCACCCACTGTGGCGGGCGACACGGTCATATTGTTCAATCCAGCCCTCGACGTCTTCATACACCATGCGTGAAAGGGCGTCAGAGTGTGAGGTGCGACGGGCATGCACACAATGGTGGGAGTGGACGCGGTTTGCTGCTACAGGCTTGTCATTGTTGGCTTAGTCAGCTTTGGTCTTTCTGGCAAAAGACCGAATTCCGGCGGTTCTTGCTGGTAGCAGTGACTGACTCGGATTTGAGGTTCTTTGTGGTGTATTTCCGAGGTTCGTCCCTGTGGTACTCACTCTTCTTGCGGTTTTTCTGCCGGGCTCGGGTTAGGACTTGGTTCACGGCTCGTTGGGGGTTTAAGACGCGGGATAGTCCGTCACCCGTGTCCCGTTATCGAGCAACTCGGCTGAGGAGCCGCCAAGGTGCACACAGAATGAAGGGCTATGTGTAAAGTACCCAGCACCTCCACCAGAACATTCGAAGACAGCTGAGCATGGCCTGGAACTTTCCAGAATAGTAAATATTGGTAGAAGATAGGTCTGGAGCAAGCTTCCGTGACAATGTAACAAAACGGACAGAAGAGAGTCTATCCTGACCTCTAAAGAAGCTGCATTGCTTTAGTGGCATCCTGTCTGAATAAATCCTCCCCTTCGGGGTTTGGCGACTGCCGAGGACGAGCTGCACTGAAATGGATGTGGGACCACTTTTCTGGTAATGAGCCGCTGCAGACTGTCGTCGCAAAGCGGCGTGAACGGGTGGACTGGGTAGGTAACACGCGCAATGAAATGTCGATACAGCTTGCAATTCGCGTAACGAGTGTTGATGAAACATTTTTGTCGATGAAACGTGCGCGACAGACCAGCGGAATCAATACCAACTGCAACACCTGTGCTTCGTAAAAGTGCACGTCTATGCCGGAACAATTTGGGAAGCAGCACAGTCATTTAGCACGGCACGGGGACTACCAGCTTCAAGGAAGCTCTCGGGTGCGCCGCACAACCAAAGTGAGCCTGGTCATTTGAACGAAGTGGCACCACGATTGCATCATTACCAAGCATGACTCACGCGATTCCCGTCACCAAACTGTGTATCCAAATATATTGCACACTGGTTCACTGCAGACCTCGAAGTTTCCGATGGTCAACGAGAGCACAGAAACGTCGCCTCAAATTTTATCCTAGCGGTATCCGAATCAATCCGAGGTCCGAGCAACGTAGGGCAGATTGTCTCTTCCGTGGCACTATCCCCGTCGGTCACCAGCGAAATGCACACCGTTCCTCTGTATTTTCACGTTATACCTACGTCAGACACCACGCTGAACTCTGCACTAAGTTATCGATATCTGAGGATTTCTCAATCAGTGTTCTCGAAATTCGAAAGCAATTATGGAAAAGTGCGGCTAAAGAGAAAGAAAACGGAGCAAAAGTTAAAATAGTTTATGATAAGCTGAATGTGGACGGTGTGCTGCTTTGGATGGGATAAAAGGAGGGTTCACGCTTCAAGATAAGCAGAACAGAGAAATGACGGTGTAGAAGTGCTTCTCGGTCATTGCGCTTGTTGAATGTCAATTGTAGAAGCGTCCGTCACAAGGCCACAGAGTTGGAAGGAATTTTTTTCTCTGTCATGATCCTGATATCGCCGTTCTGACTGAGACTTGGTTAAATGCTACGATATATGACAGTGAATTTGTCCCTGTTGGCTACAGTGCACTCAGGAAAGACCGTGGTAGTAAGGGTGGTGGTGTGTGTATTCTTTTTAAGAACTTCCTAAATATAGTGAGCATGCCTGTAATACCTGATACCGAGTGTATTTTTTGCAAAGCGTACGATGGTAAATGTAAATACATTATTGGGGCATTTTATAGACCCCCTGGATCTTCTACGGCTGTTCTTGATAATTTAGAAATGTATCTCGATACACATGTGAAGCCTGGCGATCGAGTTATTTTGGTAGGAGATTTTAATTTTCCAAACGTTGACTGGTCAAGTTTTTCGCTGAAACATCAAAATGATAACTTAGGGGAAGCAATGTTAGACATGGCCTTCAAATTTGACTTACTGCAAGTCGTCGAGGATTTCACGAGAATCCAAGGAAACTCTGAATCTCTACTTGACCTTGTTTTTGTAAGCGGTACAATTTCGTCTAAATCTAGATGTGAAGTAATCCCTGGTATTTCTGATCACAAAGCAGTATTGTTAACCTTAGAATATGTTTCTGTAAATAGAAAAAACAAGTCGAAGTGTTATTCAAATTTTTCTCGTGCAGATGATGTCTCTATTATAGACATGCTTTCATTTAATTTAGACGATTTCGTAAACATGTACTGGTGATGTAAATGATATTTGGAATTTGTTTAAAATTATTGTAAGTGAATGTATTGACCGTTTTGTGCCATATT